>CAJQZP010000610.1:9340000-9353949 GCA_907164705.1 Parnassius apollo
CTTTTTTTAAATATTTATTTTTCGACGACAAAAAATTCGTGATAATCATCGTTCGCTATTTTAAAAGTACGGAATTTCACAACTTTGAATAGTTGGCTATTTTAGAACCTCGCGGCTCTGACTTTTTCATGGCAAGCCAAAACATCGTTCATAAAACATCGCTCATGAATAAAGATGTTTATGAACGATTTATCGATGTTTGAAAGAATTGATGTATCGTTTGTATCCCTAGTCGCGCATAAAATAAATGCCCTATCTGCTCTTATTATTACACTGCACGGCGGTAAGGGCACTGCAGATCGGATCCACTTTGACGCCCTAAATACACTATAATATATAATACACCACCCATATTATGGGCTTCGTGACCCTGATTCAGTATAGTGTAATAGCTTTAGTATTCTCTTAGTAGTCTGTTAGAGTTTAGATCACTATACTCTTTGGTTTAGCAACATAATATCTTTGCTGGAGTTTTGGCGGGAACTTGGCCGTAGCTGGATTGTCGCTCCTGTTTTGTCGCTTGAATAATGGTTTGAAGTGGATTTTAATTCGTAAAGTGATGCGATTTTGTGAAATAAGTGTCTGCGCGTGTGAACTATTAGAGAAAACGATGAAACAAGTGTTTTGATGTTGATATAAACCTCAAGTTATTTTGATCGCTTGGGCGCCTTATGAACTTGGGTGGTTGTCTTCATGAACTGCCCACTAGATTGAACTGGATTAAGCTGTCGTCAAAATCTCCCAAGGGCTTCGCAATGTGACGTAGCTTGCTACATATTTATTTATCTATGATGTGACGCATCAGCATATTTTGAGGAAAAGGTATATAAAAATTATGATTCTGAGGCATGATATGCTCAGAAGGGCTAGAACCCAGAGCCGGAAAGACATTTAACTATAAAAAAAGTGCCATTGTCTATGTCATAGCAACATCAACAATCATAGTAAAGAGATTATGTTCATATTTTGAGGGATGAAAAATTAATATGTTCGAATTCCGTGGAATTAAAACACAGATCAATATTCACTCATGTCGTGTTTGTCTCGAAATTGTGTACGATGATTGTGTATCATTTAAACAAAATAATGATCTGTCACAACTTTTCGAGTTTTGTATTGGAATCTCAGTAAGTTTTGTTAATTTTTTACGCATTTGAAATCATAAAACCAGAACACCAATATCAAGAATTAGCTTGATATTTATTTATTAAATAAAAATACGTAAATGGTTTGTATTTTGAACACAGCTGTAAACATCTATAAGTTCTGTGTATGTGGCTTAAACTTAAGAGTAGCCAATAGTTAATTCATATTCTTATTCTCTTCTTCTAAATATGGCTAATTAATAAAAATTAAAAAATTAAATTAGGTATTTTCAATAGGTATTGTGATTTCTAAATAAGCTAGCTTGCTAGGTAGAATGCTGCTATCAGAATTTGATAAAGCCACACTTTAGTGCTATGATTACTAGATATTAGATATAATTCAAATAAGAGAATATCTGGGCCGCAATAAATTTGATCAATAGGATTTTAAGAATCTATTGATTTGGTGCTGTGTCTGAACATTTAAGCTAGACAACTGAGTGAAACAACTGCAGCCATGCCTATGAAAGATTTGATGAAATCATTACCTCGCATTCCCCGTTATCTTAACTGGACCAATTAAATTTGGGCTTTCTCTAGAACAATGTGTCAAAGATTTTGGCTATGTCTACATAAAGAAAGACTTCTTTTATTTTTATATAATTTGTTAAAGTTTGCTGTATGTCTAATAGCAGTTGTACAACTAGGCAGTTTTAATAATGTTAGAAGGTTCATACCTTCCAGGAAATAATTTAAAAACCAAACATAGAAGAATGGCAGAAATATCTCTGACAGTCCGATGGGATGGCAAACTGACATGACCAGCGCTAAATCAATGAGGCAGTCATGTCTTTTATTTATATATCAATTACCTATAAATGCCTTCACAATATAATGGAAAGCTAATGTTTTTAATGCTATGTACGGGTTTCATTTACAATAATATTATTGTATTATAATCTAGAAGAAAAAATAATTAGAGTTACGTGTTTATTTTAGATGTGGTAGATCAATCCTGCAACTTTATTATAGATGCAGAACGAATTGGTCAGCTTTAACTGGGGAAGAAACACGCTCACGTAGAATACTATAATTAATTTTGTGTGGTAAGTGTGGGCAATTGGAAACCTGAAAATTTTTACTGGTAATGAGAATTACATGTTGGTCCTTAGGGATGGCAACACATCTGAATTTTGATTGTAACTCATCATCCACTTACCAACAGGTGTGATTCTACTTCAGGCCTGTTACCTACCACTGCTGCAGATTATTGAAAACATCTTTGACACTCCTCCCCGCTGCCTTAATCCCGTGAACTTGAATTACTGATATTTGGCATTAGGCATATATATACCATTGTCTATCGGAAGACTTCAAGGTGTTATATAGTCAGTTTTTTTGATGTGCTATCGGAAAAATACCTTACATAATACAAAAACTGTAATTAAAATATTTTTGAAGCGGGTTAAATTTGAGAATCTAAATGATACATACATTTAGATTCTCAAATTTATATTAATAAAAAATATATTAATAAAAATAGGTTACTCATTTAGAGTATTAAGATAATATTAAAAAATATCTTAAGGTGGCCCTAGTCGATGGCACCAACTAAGTGGTGGGCGGGGTTAAAATGCATGCTATCTTAGCTGACATCATGTGTGAAAGCAAAAGGCATGATGATTTACAACAAAACGAGCGTGCGAAATTTTATAAAAAGACCTTTGGGAATATGGATATCATGAAAAATCTATTGAACATATCCGTTCAAAATAAAATTATTTGCACTTTTGAACACCTAATCTATCCCTGTATGGTAACTGTTTTGCAATTTTCATTCTTCTTATGGTATTTTTTTGCCCAAAGATATGTTAAAATTAGCACTTTTAAATATATATTTTTTTTATTTTTTGTTTCCATACAGAGCTAGATAATGAGACAAATTGAAATCGTTTTTATTTTGAACGTACATCATCTAACAGTGGAGTAATCACCGGACTATGTTTGTAAGGAATAATGAGCGACTAGTGTACCCCTAACAGAAGACATAAAACGTCTAAGCTTATTATTATTACTGGCTGTTTTCTCTGCTGTCCTAAAGAACCTGTGACTGAAGTAGATGCTGCTGGCCATTCTGTTTTAGTTTTGCTCTGTCGCGTCTTGGGTCACCCACAGGCATATCCTGTAGGTGTCCTAAGAGATATCTGGCACTGCATCACCTAAGAGGCGACAGAGGATTTGTAGTGGATATTCTTACACAGCTACTGTACAGAAAAACATGTATGAATGAAACACTGCCCAGATATTCTCCTAACAATAACAACATTTAAAGTGAGAGATTAAATCCTTTCAGTTATAAGATAAAGCCTGACAGTCAGGAGTCCATGTATACACCGATTTTACGTTTTAGACATTAAATAATTATTTTTATTGAAAAGCTTCATCTAATTCTTAAAAGTACTGTAATACCTTTTTGCTGACAGTTTTCACAATCAATTTATGTAAACAAGCTGTAAAAGAAAGTTGAAATGATCTTTATTCAAGGTAAAAACTAAAAAATCTAACACTTTTAGTATTTACTTGGATAGGCTTTTTTAAAACAGCAGTCCCAATTCAATGAAGTTAAACTATACTGTTTACCTCTCATTTCTTTATCGGTCCATAACAATCCACCACTGAACATGGATCATTTCCATTGTAGAAAGAATTGGCATAAATGCAGGTAGATCTGCAATTTCAGTACCAAATATCTACCATCTTTAATACTGATCTCCATTGCCAGTCATCTTCCAGGTATTTAACATCTGGTCTAGGTCTCATTTACATTGTAAAATATCACCATCATCACTACCATCAAGTACATTCCTGAACATAGGTCTGCTCCGATGAATGCTACAAAGCACTGTCCTCAGCCACTTTCACGCCTCCATCGACTTTGCGTCTTAATACCAGTTTGTCAATTCATCTAGTAAGCGCGCACCCTACACTTCTAGGCTGCTACTTGAGAATGTTTCTTAAAACCTTGAATGAAACTAGCTTTTACAGATTATATGGCATTAACTTCTTTTATATTCCTTTGCATTACTCATTATTTATTCTTAACCTATAAAACATAGCCAGGTTTTATTCAGATTAGTTGGGTTAATTGAGATAACAGCTTGAGCTTATGATATTCCATAAAAATTATGATCATGTAATTCATCATTTACTTTAAAAGAAAGTTTATGTGTGGAAGATAGTCTACACTAGTGTTATACCACTCGTCTAATAATTGACCATTGACTTTGTAAATTTTCCTATATTTACTAAGTTATTACTTTATTAAGTTAACATATATTACACATATTATATTATTAAAAAAGAAGCAAAAATTTCTATAACTTTAACCAACAGTAGTTTACCAAATATATAAAAATAAAATATAAAAATAAAAAAAACTAATATTTGGGATATAGTTGTAAAATATAATGTATATAATATATTCTATGTGTGTATGATTATCATTAATTTTCATTGTTCTTATTTTCTTAAGGTTAGCCCTGAAGATGTATTACAAATACTTTGCAATAAATGTATTAAAATTATTAGAGAATTTGCAAATTTTAAAAGACAATGTCATGCTGCAGATGAGCTTTGGAAGTCTCAGTTGCATCAAGATGTAAGTATTTATAAATCGATTGTTAGTAGTTATATTTAGTGGTCTTATTCCAGGAAATTAGTTTGTTTCATAGGATAGGTTTCAGTAAGGAAAATATGTAATGATAGATTTTGTGGCCTCTGACAGGTGGTGATATAACCATTTTATATTTATATCTACTTAAACCCACTTTGTAGTTTTTCTTCCCAGAGGAAGCAGGATAATTGGTGCAGTATATCTTGCACTACATTGCCAATCTGCCACAATCAGCGAGGCGCAAATCAGGCGATGAATGGCTTCGAATAGAATAGAATCATTTTTATTCAATATAGATTACATGTAATTCGTACAGAAAGTCGTTTTTGACTTTTTCCACTGGTTCAGATAAAAACCTCCGTCATGGGAAGAAAGAAAGAAACAGCATGAAACTGAATGGGCCTATATTGGCTTATGGGCTGATAAGAATATAATAAATTATAGGTACTGTACATTATGGTTAGATATTGTTTGCAGTGCACCAACAGGTGAGTAAGTAAGAAAAGATTCAGTGTGAATCTGTGTGAATGTAAAAATGATGAATAAATGTTTATGAGAACATACTAATTTCCCTCATTTATACACAATACAAGTGATTTTTTAAGTATTTATACTAGGTGATAGGACTCTTATCTGCCTAGAAGTCGGTCTAGGTTCGTACCACCATCTTACCTATTTTTGGTTATTATCATATATAAATAAAGTATCCTAACAAGTTTTTAAACAAAAGTAAAGTAAAGTAAAGTTACAACCTATAGACGTCCCTGCTGGGCACAGGCCTCCCCTCATTTCTGAGAGGGTTTTTCTTTCGATATAGCCATGGTAGCTCAGATGGTTAACACTCGCTTTAAATATAATAGAACGTGAGTAACCTGGGTTCGATCCCCGCTGACACCAATGAAATTGTTAATTGCAATTTTATGTGCTGATTTACCACGTGCTCGGCGGTGAAGGAAAACATCGTGAGGAAACCTGCATGTCTGAGGAATAAGAAAAAAAATGTTTCGAAGACATGTGAAGTTCGCCAACACGCATTGGGGCAGTGCAGGGTCACTTCCTTGCCCTAAAACCCTCTCATAAGTTTTTATATAATATTTAATAATTCTCATTCGGCTTATTAATAATATAAGAGATAAAACATACAGTATGTTTTAGATTGGTTGATAAGGGAACTCAGAACATAATCACCTTACTAGAGTTACATTAGAGTTAAACTTTCTTTTTTTTGTGAAAAAATATGTATGTAAACTCCCCGATACATTTGTTATTTAAAATTACACAATTTTTGTTTCTCTCTTTATAAAAAAAAAGATAGAAACAAAGCTTGTGTAATTTGAAATGACACTCTATACACAGTGGTTGTAGCACAAATGGGTAGGCTCGACCGTGGAAGGACCACGCTCTCACAGAATGCTGCTGTTTTACATATGGTGTGTGTAGAGAACCGGAGTCTCTTTTTACCCGAAATGAGACATTATATCTACCTCAGTGGTGTCAACCCATCTGAATTTTGATTCTTAATCGAGGGTGAATGTTAGCCACATCGTCCACTTACCATCAGGTAGACTGTGTGCTCGTTTGTCATCCTTATTCTACATAGAAATACCGTAGGTATTATCCGTGGTGGCGGCGTAAAAGAATCGATAACCCTATTTCGTCGTCCCTATTTCGAGATAATATATATAATATGGCCATTTATCGAAAAATTATAACTATATCGTTTACGTCTTACGTAAAACACGCAGACCGGTGATGTTCAGCAGCGTCAAAGGAAGAAGAAAGGAAATGGCTTGTACCGCAATTATCAAATCGATTGTCAGTGGGGACGATTATGGCAAGTCCTCCCTAAAACGGGATAGGCTCGTATCGATCGATGGACTTTTACGTATTAAAGAAGTGATACAGTAATACTAGTATATTATTTTGTAATTTTGTTAAAATTCCTTGGAACTCGATAATGTAAATTAGTTTATTGTCCTAAATTATTTTGAAAGTGTTTGTGCAATACATCCGGTCAGAATACGAGAAATGTTGATCCCAAGTAGCTACGAGTATAAAATTATTTGTCTAAGGGTTGCGCACTATTTTCGAATGCCTTTTTAGGAATTAGAGAGTAAAGCTAAAACTATTGGGTTATTGTTACTTGGGTTATAATATTCACGGTCCGAAATAATCACATGAATTTGTAATAACGCTTGCGCACTTCATTTGAATCATATCGAGCCAAGGGTTATACATCATTACCATCAATACCCACGTGGTATTGATGGTAATGATGTATAACCCTTTATTACTCCTGCGTCTCCGTATTTAAAATAAAAGTGCGTAACGTTGACGGCGATTTAGAGAATACATAAATGCTGTCTCTGAACAGCACCAGAATGGCTAAAACTAGAATTTAAAGTGTAGCGATGAAAGCATTTTCTCAGATTCGGATCGGACGCAGAGCATTTGCACTACCGAATTGGGTTCGAGTTTTCTAGCTTTATGTTTATTCAGATGCAAATCGAATTCTCATCAGAATCTATGTGTAAACTCTCTTATTACTGTAAGTTGATTTATAACTAGAAAAGTCATTCAGTAACTGATGCTTTGATTAAGGGTGTAAAAAAAGAGGAAAACCACGAGGACCTTGCTGTAGATGCTACATATTTGTCTCAAGATGAAAATGAATGTGACATCCAAGATGATAATATTTATGATACATATATCAACAAAAATGAATACCAATTAAAAGCAAATGCCTGCTTAAAAACGGAAGATAAGCAGCTTAAACGAAATCCTCAAAAACAACAAAGAAATAGTAATATCAATGGCAAATATTGGCGGTTAGATGTCAATGAAAGTGACAATGAAAGCCATGACAAAGAAGGTTTAATAAAAGTTCTAGAATGTAGTAAATGTAAGAAACAATACCGTAAGTATATTTACTGATAGTATATTAATATTATAGTCGTCGTTGGAGTTTCTTTTTAATAAAAAAATGAACTTAAACTAAATGTAAGTGCTTACTGCAGCTCAGTGATATCTGTAACCAACTTCAAAAGAAGTCCGCAGAAGTGTTTTCAAAATTAGGTATTTGAGTAAGAACTTATTTGCCAACGTGCAGTGGCAGTGTAGATATATCCACTACGCGATATTTCGTCCGGTGTGTGTCGTAAGAAGCGATAGAGGGAAACAAACAAATTGGTTGAAACCAATTTTGTCAGCCTTGAACACAGGCGCAGAGTAGCCAGCCTATCGGTATTCTATAAGAGATGCATGTGTATGTGCGCGCAGGAATTACATGATTTTATTCCTCCCTCTCCTTTCTACTATCGGACAACCAAGCGGTTGGTGGTCTTCACCCTTTTGTTGTCGATATTCTACCCATTAAGAACCAAATAGTTTGCTTCGTCTTTTGTAATGCGTACACGAAAGGAGTGGAATATTTGTCAGTTTCTATTTTTCCATCCGAATGCAATCTGGGCGTCTTTACGGCAAGAGTGAATAGGTGACAGTGCGATTTACCATCTAAGGCGACATTACCACTTACCATCAGGGGATTATGAAGCACTGGCTTATAATAAGTAAAAAAAAATGTAGATCAGCAAACAAATAGAAAATAAAAGTTTTTCCTGCCCAGCTGACAACTATGACAAATATGTATGACAATGAGGCAATCAGTGACGAAGCCTATGCTTAGCTGTTTTTTTACTTTTCTAAAATTACTACCAATGCTATTTATATTATTATTAATATTCCCTTTAACCACTCTTGGTAAGCTAAAGACACTTGTGTTAGGAATGGTTCACGTCAGTATTCGAATGGCGGATTAGAACCCACAATCTTTTGAGTTTGGGGTTCATACCTTCGATCAACAATACCAACAAAAGTTGGTATTGTTGATCGAAGGTTCACACCCTACCATTTGGCTGTTGTTGTTTTTAAACATGTCGCTTAGCTTTGGAATTTCGTAGGCTATAATGTCCTATCTGCTAAGCTTTATCCTCTTCACCACTAATCCCAGAAACACACACACCACCGTCGGTAACACGACACGTATGTCATCTCTAAACGATAATTCTCAGATGAAGTGGATTCTGCGGTGGTTTACCGCCCGAGCCGTCATTTTATTTTATTACGCGGATTTTAGCTAATTAATTTTTAACATCTTTGTTACAATGAATATCTGCAAAGTAACGTCTGATTTGATTATTATTTGATTATTTGAGAAATATTTTACTGATATTCCGATCTTAACCACTAAGTCACTGAATTCTTCTCCTGCCGTCGCCGAATCATTACTTAAACAAAATGTAAATGTGTGTACAAAGAATTATTAATAAATGCAAAAGATATTGTAAAATATTTTAAGACTATTGATATTAAGAGAACCGCCGATCTGTGGGCGATTTCCGTTAAAGTTATTGCGTCTATAATAGATATAATCGCACCTCAACTATCTATTATTTTTAATACTAGTATCGAATCTGGTGTGTTTCCTGATTTAATGAAGCATAGTAAAGTAATACCTTTTTTAAATATGGTAGTACATTGGACCCCGCTAATTTTAGACCTATTTCTGTACTGCCAAGATTTAGTAAAAATTTTGAAAAAAAAAGAATATTCTTGATCAAATGTTAAATTTTTTTAATGTAAATAATTTACTTCATAAAAATCAATTTGGTTTCACAAGGGGTCGCTCGACAACTGATGCTGGTGTTGAGCTGATTAAATATATATTTAATGCATGGGAAAATTCACAGGATGCTTTGGGTGTGTTCTGTGATCTATCCAAAGCCTTCGATTGTGTTCACCATGAAACATTAATCAGGAAACTTCAACACTACGGGGTAAGAAGCGATGCTCTTAAATTAATTATTTCATATTTAAGTGACAGGACGCAAAAAGTTGTCATCAGTAGTATGAGATCTTCCGGGTCGATTGTACAAATGGGCGTGCCTCAGATCTCAATTCTCGGCCCCTTTCTGTTTCTTATATATATTAATGACTTTACATAGTAGGGAATAACCATGATATAGTATTATTTGCTGATGATACTTCATTAATTTTCAAATTAAAACGACTGTTATTAAATTACGACGAAGTAAATAATGCTATAGCTAAGTTAGTCAATTGGTTTAATGTTAATAATTTGCATTTGAATGGAACTAAAACTAAATGTATGAAATTCGTCACTCCTAATGTTAAACATGTCAATACTAATGTAATTTTAAATGGGGAGGAACTGAGTCTTGTTGATACCACCATTTTTCTTGGAATCACACTGGACACAAAGCTTCAATGGCTCCCCCATATATCAAAACTAGCTAGCAGACTTAGTTCTGCAGCATATGCTGTAAAAGAAATTAGAACTCTTACCAGTGTTGAAACAGCTAGAATAGTTTACTTTAGTTATTTCCATAGCATTATGTCGTATGGTATTTTGCTATGGCGACACGCGACTGACACTGAAATTATATTTATTAGGGCCATTAGAGCAATATATAATTTAAAACCAAAGGAGTCACTGAGACAAAAATTTAAGGAAATTAATACATTAACTCTGGCCTCTCAATACATTTATGAAAATGTAATGTACGAACACAAAAATAAAAGTAGTTTTGCGAAAATAAGTGATATTCATTCTGTAAATACTAGGAACAGACACAAGCTATTAGTACCAGTTACTCGACTCCATCGAGTCAGTAGTTCATTCTTGGGGCGATGTATACGCTTTTACCACACAATCCAGAAAATATACAAAATTTGTCATACACAAAGTTCAAAAATGTTATTAAACTAAGTTTGTATAAAAAGGGTTATTATAATATTAAGGAATTTATGGATGATAATAACCCCTGGGAAGGGTGATCGCTACCAAGCTATTTCTAATTTGTCTTGTGTTGTTAATTGTAAACATGATTGTAAGCTATTATTGGAAAAAAATAGTCCCGCTTGGTTTCTTGCTGGTCCTTCCCAGGACAGAGGTTTTTTTTGCGAACCAGTGGTAAATTAAAAAAGTAACTTTCAATAAGTATTGTTATAATCTACATTGAATAAAAAAGTTTCTGTTTCTGTTTCTGTTTCTATTCTATTAATTACTAGCTCACATCCGTTCGCTTCGCTGGGCGCACAATAATATTTTATTGCTGAACCTATATGTAAAATATAGAGAATTTTGACTATCGTAACAACTTCTCTATCTTCTCTCTTTTTTTAGTGAATGTCTACATTGCGAAATGCGTAACTATACGAAATTTTAAGTCAATCGGGCGGGTGTATAGTTTTAGACATATCGTGGTGAGTCAGTCAGTCAGTGGTATTTCGCTTATATTATATATATCAGCCACCGCAGAATCTACTTCACCCAAAGATGATCGTTTAGTGATTAGCCAGACTGAAAACGCGGGCGCGGGTTGGGTGCGGCGCGACCTACTCAAACGTAAAGTGTTCATTTGAGTGTCCACAGTGGGCACACGACCGCGGGGCGGGTGCGGCGCGACGTACTCAAACATAAAGTGTTAATTTTTTTTTGTGTCCGAAGCAAATAAGGGCAACCCTCCGGTAACGGGGATGGAGGGAAGTGGAGAATGCTCATAGCATACCACGCAGCCGGCTGCGTGGTTATGTGGAGACATACCTACTAAACTCCACCTTTTGGGATTGGCTTAACGATCTGACGAGAGATCTTTAAGCAGTAAACGGACGCGACCCTCCTTGGCAGAAAGGAGGGTGCAACATAAAGTGTTCATTTCAGTGTCCACAGTAGGCACACGGGTGCGGGGCGGGTGCGGCGCGACGTGCTCAAACATAAAGTGTTCATTTGAGTGTCCACAGTGGCCATACGGGTGAAGGGCCGGTACGGTGCGACGTGCACAAACATGAAGTGTTGATTTGAGTGTCCACAGTAGGCACGCGGAAGCGGGGTGAGTGCGGCGATGGGCGCGGGCTTGTTGACGCGGGAAGCGAGCGGGCAACTCACGCCATAGCTTGCTCATATAAGAGGGCGCAGTGATTGCGCGGGCAGCAAAAGGCAAACGGCGCGAGAAGCTACTAGGAATCTCAAACTACTTCGTGCTAACCGCGCGCTTTGTAATGGCGTCTTCCGAAATAAATGTAGACGAATTTATTTTATAAGACAATTTACTATGTTTTCTAATATACAGTGTGTCCGGTCACGGACTAGCGATATTCTAAGTACTTATATTACAGCTATTTTAATACACAAATACACTACTCACTGACGTCACAGAATAAATAATAGTACTATGTACAGAAGTTGCACTCCTTTGATGTCAACTGCTTGCCGACATTTAATAGCATACATAATTATTATTAATCAAATAAATCGCGCACGCAAACTAAATAAAACTATCGCTGCGCGTTAGTGCCCATATTACTTTGCACCTTTTCCGCTTCCTAAGTCACGGCGGACTTTCCGTGGTTATTAAGGGATGTCAATAGAAAGTAAAAAAAAAAATACATTGCGAAGTGTTAATTATGTTACTTAGGTGAAGTACCTATTTTAACTATGATCGACTGACCATACTTTCGCCCCTATGTGAGTATTGCGATGCCTAACGCATGACAATAGCAAGGTCATTCGTCGGGAATCGCAACGCTTGGTTCGGAAGAAATAGGTAGATAGTGTGAACAACAAATAAACCTGAAATACTATTCCTAACAGAAATATGATCTATTCTATTTACTTAAAAATCTTCTTAGTATACACAGTTTTAATTTCAATATTTTGTGTTATTATAACATATAATATTTTAATTACAAAATACAAGTATAGGTATGTATATAAATAAATTGATGGACAGTGAAGTAAATTTTAACTAATTTTAGACCAAATTATTACATAATTTTTTTTTGCTGTAAGTACCTATCTAACAAAAAAAAAAAATTCGCCTTTCATAATTTCCTTCTAAAATTCTTCGGTAACTTAAAGAATGATATGAAACCTTTTGTTGGTTATTTCATTTAGTATCCATCCACGCAACAGTTATAGTAGGAACGACGTTTTGCTATTATAATTTATCAAATAGGTAAAATATAAGTACATAATATATAATTTTTAAAATACATTAAAACTTTTGCAACTATATTTACCTACAATTAAATATACTAAACACTAAAAAAACTATTTCAACAAGTATTTACATAAACCTATTTTCGTAAACAACGTTAAAAAACTTTAACATTGAATCGCCTACAACGCGCTAGGCCCCGACTACGTATAACCACAAAACAAATAATAGTACTACGTACTGAAGTTACACTCCTTTGATGTCGACTGCTTACCGACGTTTAATAGCCTACATTATTATTATTAATCAGATAAATCGCACACGCAAGCAAACTTTATCGCTGCGGGCTAGTGTCCATATTACTATGCATCTTTTTTGTCACGGCGGACTTTCCGTGGTTATTAAGGGATGTCAATAGAAAGTAAAAAAATACATTGCGAAATGTTAATTATGTTACTTAGGTGAAGTACTAACTAATATTCTGACTGTGATTGAACTATACTTTCGCCCACATGTGAGTTCTGCGATGCCTAACGCATGCAAATTGCAAGGTCATTCGTCGGGAATCGTAGCGCTTGGGAGAAATAGGAAGATAGTGTAAACAACAAATAAACCTGAAATACGATTTCTAACCGAAATGTGATCTATTCTATTTAGTTAAAAATCTTGTTAGTATACAAAGTTTTAATTTCAGTATTTTGTGTTATTATAACTCAAAATATTTTAATTACAAAAGACAAGTATAGGTATGTAAGTAAATACTTGGATAGTGAAGTAAATTTTAACTAATTGTTGTAATGAAGTACTTAGGTATTTCTTCTATAGACCAAATTATTACTTAATTCTTTTTTGCTGTTAGTACCTATCTAACAAAAAAATTAAATAAATTGTTTAACCTTTCATAACTTCCTTCTAAAATTCTTCGATAACTTAAAGAATGATATGAAGCCTTTTGTTGCTCATTTCATTTAGTATCCATTTAAGCAACAGTTATAGTAGGAAGGACGTTTTGCTATTATAATTTATCAAATAGGTAATACCTATACATAATACCTATGTAATTTTTAAAATACATTAAAACTTTTACAACTATTTTTACCTACAATTAAATATACTTAACACTAAACAAAAACTATTTCAACAACTATTTACATAAAACTATTTACGTAAACA
>CAJQZP010000611.1:0-2500 GCA_907164705.1 Parnassius apollo
TTGCTCTTTGTGATGTTCGGCTGTAGTTTTAGGCATGGCGAATCTGTAAAAAATAAAAATTTTGTTGCAAAATATTTTTATTTCGGAAACTTTCGGGAAGACTGGTGGGAAGCAGCATGTGACCGAAAAAAATTGGAGGAATTTTGTACCTATTTAAAATTATTTTCATGTATTGTGTTTATATTTTAATTTTAATATATATGAGTATTAAATAGTCATCTCTGTGTTTTTAATTTATTGAACGTGTATATGTAACTGATCTCCTTCAAATGGCTTTGAATTTTTGTGTGTGTAATTAAGTTAATTCGAGAATGGTTAAGATTCACAATTGGGCCCAGTAGGTGGCGCTGTTGTTGAAATCCAGAAATCACCCGTGTGAAACCAGGGTGGATCCCTGGTATTTAAATAACTTTGCAAGCTCTTTGCTAATGTCGTCACAAAGCAGTCATAATTTCTATGTATTGTCTTTCCCTTACCAGCGTAACTAACTATTAAACAATAAATATTGAATGTTGGTGTTATATTATTACTGTCCTTTTACATCAAAATTTTAGGTCTCCTTTTCGATAATTATCAGCAAAACTGAAAATTTGGTAATAAATAACTACCCATTAGAAAAAAATATTAACAACAGTTGCTCAAAATAGTCCTACCGAGTAAATAAAAATATAAAAGCAATGCCCAAAAAAAAAATATCGAATTAGAGGGACCTTGCCCAGTAGTGTAAAATATAGATTAAAAAAAAAAGTTTGAGAAGCACTTTAACGGTATAGACCGAATTTTTTTAGTCCGATCTTTACCTATTGATATTTTCGAGGGGTAAGATCGGATTTCGGCCCGCAAACGTCTTCAGCGTGATTTCAATAATCAAATTAAACCGTCATATAACGCTCATTAATAAACAATTACGAAACTAGTAAAAAAATTAAAACTACTTACCAAATTGTCTGTGAAAATTCCTTGGGGTAAGATCGGATCTTCTCAAAAAGCACGTCTAGTCTATAACTTCACTTACCTAGATCACTAAAACACCCGTCCGGCTTGGCGTAGCGCTAGACGCAGACTAATGGGACGGGCACAACAAAATGGCGCGTAACACTACGTTGTCAACAGTTAAAAATATTGCCAAATGCAGCGGTAATATAATTCCTACGATCTTAGCCCTTGTACGATCTTACCCTGATGCACCTTACTTAGCTTTGATTCTTTAAGACTTGGCATTATTCTGACATCAGCTTTTACTGAACTTCGCTGGGGTAGGATTAATATGGCGTTATTTAGATTTAGGTTAATAAAAGACATTTATTTTATCAATTTTTTTTTAAAGAATCTCCAAGTTTTTCGGGAAAATATTGCTTAGATCACTCCTAGCATCGAACTATTTATCTGTTTGTTGAGTTTCACTGCAATCTATTCCAAAGCTTAGCTTGGATATAGAGACAGACAAAAATTTTAAAAATTTTATTCATATCTTACAGTCATGCATGTAACCCCCCCCCCCTCCCCCGCTATATAAGGCAGTGGGCAGTAATATTACAGACGGACATTTCAATTTTATTTATATTATGTACATAGATAATAAATATAATATTTTAATCTTGTAACCACGCGAAACGAATTGAAGTATACGTAAATATTTTTTTCAGTTAAAATTGTTTTTGAGATATACGATAAACTCAATTCAAATTATAAAACTTCTCAACCGACCCTACCTCAAACCTTGTACAGAACTTTTTCCCCCTTTCCACATTTATGTGTTTGGTGTAATTACATTTTATAGAATCGT
The DNA here is from genome assembly GCA_907164705.1 of Parnassius apollo. Lineage (NCBI taxonomy): Eukaryota > Metazoa > Arthropoda > Insecta > Lepidoptera > Papilionidae > Parnassius > Parnassius apollo. The sequence goes on from CAJQZP010000611.1 coordinate 1,787, forward strand.
AATTTACACGAAGAACATCCAGTTAATATGGTCACTTTCTTATAACTCAAAATCTTTAGTCTTGTTTCCATAGATGGTTCTGTGATACGATAGCTCTTCATCAGTCACTCAAATAATAAAGAGTCAAAAGGGTGCTGTTTTATTAAACGCCATTTTGATAGTTAAAAATTATAGTTAAGTATTTTAGTTGATTTTAGTTTTGTGTAGTGTAGTTAGGTTTTTTAAGTTGATTTTTCGAAGTGTTCCATATTATTTCCAAAGCCCGTTTACTATTGTTTTCTTAATATATTAGTTATAGTATATGACTTTGCTTTTTGTGTTCTATCTTATTAGTTTTGGTTTTGTAGGGCGGCAAAGCTTAATGTGACCACAATACCCTCACGTACCTTACTAATTAAATTGAGGTCGGACAAAATCATCTGCATTCGTTAATATTATGATTATTTTACTAGCCAGCACTTCAGTCAGATCGAAAACAATTCTTTTAAGCCATACAAATAATTGTTCTGATTCGAACGCGCAACCCCGCAGCACCATAGCAATTTGCTTTCCATTGTGTTGCCAAGGGCTTATATATATATTAATTAACAGTACCCGGATGACCGAGCTTTGCTCGGTTTTTTTTAAGTTACATTTAGATACAAATTACATGAATAATATTTTTTGATCTTATTGACATAATAGAAAAAACTGAACTGGTTATTTAAATAAAAA
>CAJQZP010000611.1:5000-17717 GCA_907164705.1 Parnassius apollo
AAATTGTAACAGGTACAATTTGTTACAGCAGGACAAATAGTTTAACGTCCTTAAGGTTCCGTGATACAACAAGTCCTTATTCATGGTATTTCCTAATTTATTTTAATTGCCATATGATGGTGGTCGAATTTATTCTCTTTTTTATCCTATGGGTGCCGTAAGAGATGACTATGGCAAAGGCTAAGAAGGTCTCATGGCATTGGAAGACAATGGTAAAATTTAACTACTGATGTACATAGGCCCCTACAATAAATTACCTAGCAGGGAAGATATTGGCCATAGCCGCTACGCTTAGGCAGTGGATTGGTAACCGCAGTTTCTTATTATCTTGTGTTTGTCCATCTCCCATTTTATTTCCCACCATTACCACTTACGACACTTATTGCACAAACCCGTAATTACCTAAAATATTTCAGGCATTTCTATAAATGCTTAATAAAGTCAAAGAGCACACGATCCACTTGATTGTAGTGTATATCACTTGCCATTATTTGGAATTTACATGAGAAGAAATAGTGTCATGTTCATAAAAAACTCAAAATAAACTTACAAAATTTTATATTTCAAGCAGTATCCGGCGGTATCAAGCGGAATCCTTGTTTTTATATGATGTCATAAGAGTCTATTTGTACTGGGTACGGTCGCTTACAGCCGCCTGAGTGAAAGGGAGACATTGCGCTTATTAAAAATGTGTGAAAAGTATTACGTGGATGGATACATCACCCAGATGTAACCGCTGCGCTAGAGCTGCGTGTATTTAATAATTACTTGTGTTCTCGACGTCCCGCGTTGCTCCTTGTGCTCGCTGCGGGACGAAGTTATACGCTATGTTATTATAATCTGAGGATATTGACATATTTACATGCAGTCAGATGAAATTCATATCGCAACATACTTACAAATACGTTGAATTTTTTTTTAATTAGTAAGTATTTGATTTTATATTCATTGTGATAATTACTATTATTTATTAGTCAGTAGTTTTCTTAACTATAGGTTTTTTATAGCGTGGCATTGGTTAAAATAACTGTAATGTTGTTATGACTATGTAGTAAATAAATAAATAAATGGTTCGGCTCGACCGGAGAGGGAGCGCACTCTCACATAATACCAGCGTAAAATAGCAGCATAATGCTGTTGTGTTTCGTATGGTGAGTGTAGAGAACAGGTAACCTTTTTTATTAGAATCACGGCATTCCGTCTTAGTCCTCAGGGGTGACAACTCATTTATATTTTGATTCTTAATTGGAAATAAATGTATATGTCTATGGGCCACAGCATCCACTTACCATCAGGTGGACTGAGTGCTCGTTTGTCACCTAATGTTGAATAAAAAAAAGTATTCTGAGAGAGAGTGCTCCTATCCTGGTTGAGCTTTTATTATAGAAGAGTGCAGTCTCATGAACAACAACAACACCAATTGCCGGCCTTTTGAAATTACTTAATTACGACTGGAATTAGTCGCAAAATTTCACCAACGCGTTATATAGCTCACTTTGCCATCCACATCATCTGAATGCTTGGCGGTCCACTACTGTGACATTTATTAGAAGTTTTCTTCCGTGCACGACTTCTTTGTGGAATTGTTTACCACTGGATATTATCCCAGACCGATGTATCCTAGGAACCATTAAGAAACGAGCTACTCCATTTCAAAAGGCCGGCAATTGGTGTTGTTGTTGTTCATGAGACTGCACTCTTCTATAATAAAAGCTCAACCAGGATAGGAGCACTCTCTCTCAGAATACTTTTTTTATTCAACATTAGGTGACAAACGAGCACACAGTCCACCTGATGGTAAGTGGATGCTGTGGCCCATAGACATATACATTTATCTCCAATTAAGAATCAAAATATAAATGAGTTGTCACCCCTGAGGACTAAGACGGAATGCCGTGATTCTAATAAAAAAGGTTACCTGTTCTCTACACTCACCATACGAAACACAACAGCATTATGCTGCTATTTTACGCTGGTATTATGTGAGAGTGCGCTCCCTCTCCGGTCGAGCCGAACCATTTATTTATTTATTTACTACATAGTCATAACAACATTACAGTTATTTTAACCAATGCCACGCTATAAAAAACCTATATTTAAGAAAACTACTGACTAATAAATAATAGTAATTATCACAATGAATATAAAATCAAATACTTACTAATTAATAAAAAAATTCCAACGCAATTGTATGTTGCGATATGAATTTCATCTGACTGCATGTAAATATGTCAATATCCTCAGATTATAATAACATAGCGTATAACTTCGTCCCGCAGCGAGCACAAGGAGCAACGCGGGACGTCGAGAACACAAGTAATTATTAAATACACGCAGCTCTAGCGCAGCGGTTACATCTGGGTGATGTATCCATCCACGTAATACTTTTCACACATTTTTAATAAGCGCAATGTCTCCCTTTCACTCAGGCGGCTGTAAGCGACCGTACCCAGTACAAATAGACTCTTATGACATCATATAAAAACAAGGATTCCGCTTGATACCGCCGGATACTGCTTGAAATATAAAATTTTGTAAGTTTATTTTGAGTTTTTTATGAACATGACACTATTTCTTCTCATGTAAATTCCAAATAATGGCAAGTGATATACACTACAATCAAGTGGATCGTGTGCTCTTTGACTTTATTAAGCATTTATAGAAATGCCTGAAATATTTTAGGTAATTACGGGTTTGTGCAATAAGTGTCGTAAGTGGTAATGGTGGGAAATAAAATGGGAGATGGACAAACACAAGATAATAAGAAACTGCGGTTACCAATCCACTGCCTAAGCGTAGCGGCTATGGCCAATATCTTCCCTGCTAGGTAATTTATTGTAGGGGCCTATGTACATCAGTAGTTAAATTTTACCATTGTCTTCCAATGCCATGAGACCTTCTTAGCCTTTGCCATAGTCATCTCTTACGGCACCCATAGGATAAAAAAGAGAATAAATTCGACCACCATCATATGGCAATTAAAATAAATTAGGAAATACCATGAATAAGGACTTGTTGTATCACGGAACCTTAAGGACGTTAAACTATTTGTCCTGCTGTAACAAATTGTACCTGTTACAATTTATTAGAGCATCCGAAATACACAAATACAACAGTATTATAAAGCCATTTATAAAATTCGAAACGCGATTTTAAACCCTATTTGTGGGAATCATACAGTTGAAATTTAAGTACAACAAGGATCGATGTGTGTGTGTGTGTGTGTGTGTGTGTGTGTGTTGTGTGTTCATGTATGTGTGTGTGTGTTCGTGTGCGTGTGCGTGTGCATGTGCGTGTGCGTGTGCGTGTGTGTGTGTGTGTGTGTGTGTGTGTATTCGTGTGTGTGTGTGTGTGTGTGTGTGTGTGTGTGTTTTAGTGGAATCACACGTCATTGATGAGTTTTTACAACTGCTGCAGTTCACGATTATAATAACATAAATTCACGTACGACGTTCCCCACGCAACTAAATCACAAAATGGTGAATGATGTTCATCAACACATCATAGCCGCGATAAGGTCACGCGTCTATGCGACTTCTATTGTCTTATTATTACGATTTCTGTGGTACGCACCGTAGGGAGTAATCGGGAGTACAACGAATACGCGGTTAAACAAAATTACATCTTTATGAGGAGGGCGCCTAGCAGTAACACCTAATGAAGGCAATTCAGCCTGAATTCTACATTAGCACGTCGCTCCGACTTTAACAAATCGTCGTAATTACGGTCTTTATATTGTCAAGCTTTTGTAACAGCGTTAGAAACAGCGAATAGGGAAGGAATTGTTAATTCTAAAGTATTGTCTTGTAATACTGTAATAAGGTTTATTATAGCCTACAAGCAAATTGGATTCATAAAGCGCGTCTGCAACGATTTTAGCAGTATTAATTGCATTAAAGCTCTATACTTTGCATACGTAAGGAGTGTTCTCGAATACGCTAATACAATCTGGTCTCCAAAGTATGCGAAGCATAAGCATCGAATAGAATCAATTCAAAAACTGTTCATTAAGTTTATCTCATCAAAAGATCATAATAGTTTTGCTTCATACGAAAATGCTTGCAAATTTTACCGCTTAGATACCTTGGAGCTCAGAAGACTTCAACACGATATGTTTTTGCTACACGGTTTATGGTCTGGTAACATAGATTGTCCAGACCTGTTATCTAAAATATCGATACTAGTACCTAAATACCGAACTAGACATACGCCATTATTTCACGTACCACGAGCAAACACAAATTACGCAAAAAATTCTACTTTATGTCGTATTGTTCAAAACTATAATAAGTTTTACGCTGACTTGGATATTTTCAACCTATCCAAGAGTCGCATCAAACGTGATGTTATAAACAAAAATAGGGCATAATCACACACACACACACACACACACACACACACACACACACACACACACACACACACACACACACACACACACACACACACACACACACACACACACACACACACACACACACACTCACACCACACACACACACACACACACACACACACACACACACGCACACACGCGCGCGCACACACACACATACACACACACACACACACACACACACACACACACACACACACACACACACACACGCACGCACGCACGCACGCACGCTTAATTATTAGTTGATATAAATTGTGTAATCTCTATTGGCCTTACTATATGATAATATGTAGGTATTGTAAATTGTACGATAAAAACGCTGTATGATTACCTAAATAAATAAATAAATAAATAAATATACTAGTCAAGTATTGGCCTTGGGTATTTAGATTAAAGATAGTCAAAAACCATTTATTTTAGATTTTAGATTCGAGGGTCTTAATAAGTAAATTATGACTATAACTAGATTTGTTGATTGACATGATATCACTACACATTTTAATTATTATTGTAACTGAAAGGAAATTAAAGGACGCGAGTTTATTTAGGGATGCTATTCATCAGCGTGATATGTTACATAGTATTTTTCATTGATGTTTGATGATAGCGGAAATTATCACATAAAGATAAAAGAATGTCACTGACAAGTCATGTAAATAGGAAAATGAAATATTTTTTTTATAGAATGTATGATGATAAACGAGCACGTGCTGTGGCCCACAGACATGTACATCTATGCGCGACTTAGAATCCAATTAGACTTAGAATATATTATATAATCGGAATCTTGAAAACGACTACAACGATTTTCATAAAATTTTGTGTCCAGGGAGTTTCGGGGGCAATAAATCGATCTAGCTGAGATTTATTTTTAGAAAATGTCTTTTTGTCCGTGTTTTCAGGCAATGAAAAACTGCTACAATATAAGAAGGTATATTTTGACACTTTATGAATGATCAAGTGGATATTATTGAGCGGTCGTGAAATCGTAAAGCCTTGGTTCGCGTCCCGTCTTGAGTCCGACTTTTTTCCTTTTTTTCAAGTTCCCTTCTTTTGTGAGAAAATCTATTATTTCGAGCACTTTTTTTAACGAAAATTTTTAATTAAACTAATTGCACTCATGATTTTTTATTTAAATAACCAGTTCAGTTTTTTCTATTATGTCAATAAGATCAAAAAATATTATTCATGTAATTTGTATCTAAATGTAACTTAAAAAAAACCGAGCAAAGCTCGGTCATCCGGGTACTGTTAATTAATATATATATAAGCCCTTGGCAACACAATGGAAAGCAAATTGCTATGGTGCTGCGGGGTTGCGCGTTCGAATCAGAACAATTATTTGTATGGCTTAAAAGAATTGTTTTCGATCTGACTGAAGTGCTGGCTAGTAAAATAATCATAATATTAACGAATGCAGATGATTTTGTCCGACCTCAATTTAATTAGTAAGGTACGTGAGGGTATTGTGGTCACATTAAGCTTTGCCGCCCTACAAAACCAAAACTAATAAGATAGAACACAAAAAGCAAAGTCATATACTCTAACTAATATATTAAGAAAACAATAGTAAACGGGCTTTGGCAATAATATGGAACACTTCGAAAAATCAAATTAAAAAAACCTAACTACACTACACAAAACTAAAATCAACTAAAATACTTAACTATAATTTTTAACTATCAAAATGGCGTTTAATAAAACAGCACCCTTTTGACTCTTTATTATTTGAGTGACTGATGAAGAGCTATCGTATCACAGAACCATCTATGGAAACAAGACTAAAGATTTTGAGTTATAAGAAAGTGACCATATTAACTGGATGTCCATATTCGTGTAAATTACGATTCTATAAAAATGTAATTACACCAAACACATAAATGTGGAAAGGGGAAAAGTTCTGTACAAGGTTTGAGGTAGGGTCGGTTGAGAAGTTTTATAATTTGAATTGAGTTTATCGTATATCTCAAAAACAATTTTAACTGAAAAAAAATATTTACGTATACTTCAATTCGTTTCGCGTGGTTACAAGATTAAAATATTATATTTATTATCTATGTACATAATATAAATAAAATTGAAATGTCCGTCTGTAATATTACTGCCCACTGCCTTATATAGCAGGGGGAGGGGGGGAGGTTACATGCATGACTGTAAGATATGAATAAAATTTTTAAAATTTTTGTCTGTCTCTATATGCAAGCTAAGCTTTGGAATAGATTGCAGTGAAACTCAACAAACAGATAAATAGTTCGATGCTAGGAGTGATCTAAGCAATATTTTCCCGAAAAACTTGGAGATTCTTTTAAAAAAAAATTGATAAAATAAATGTCTTTTATTAACCTAAATCTAAATAACGCCATATTAATCCTACCCCAGCGAAGTTCAGTAAAAGCTGATGTCAGAATAATGCCAAGTCTTAAAGAATCAAAGCTAAGTAAGGTGCATCAGGGTAAGATCGTACAAGGGCTAAGATCGTAGGAATTATATTACCGCTGCATTTGGCAATATTTTTAACTGTTGACAACGTAGCGTTACGCGCCATTTTTTGTTTGCCCGTCCCATTAGTCTGCGTCTAGCGCTACGCCAAGCCGGACGGGTGTTTTAATGATCTAGGTAAGTGAAGTTATAGACTAGACGTGCTTTTTGAGAAGATCCGATCTTACCCCAAGGAATTTTCACAGACAATTTGGTAAGTAGTTTTAATTTTTTTACTAGTTTCGTAATTTTTTATTAATGAGCGTTATATGACGGTTTAATTAGATTATTGAAATCACGCTGAAGACGTTTGCGGGCCGAAATCCGATCTTACCCCTCGAAAATATCAATAGGTAAAGATCGGATTAAAAAAAATTCGGTCTATACCGTTAAAGTGCTTCTCAAACTTTTTTTTAATCTATATTTTACACTACTGGGCAAGGTCCCTCTAATTCGATATTTTTTTTTTGGGCATTGCTTTTATATTTTTATTTACTCGGTAGGACTATTTTGAGCAACTGTTGTTAATATTTTTTTCTAATGGGTAGTTATTTATTACCAAATTTTCAGTTTTGCTGATAATTATCGAAAAGGAGACCTAAAATTTTGATGTAAAAGGACAGTAATAATATAACACCAACATTCAATATTTATTGTTTAATAGTTAGTTACGCTGGTAAGGGAAAGACAATACATAGAAATTATGACTGCTTTGTGACGACATTAGCAAAGAGCTTGCAAAGTTATTTAAATACCAGGGATCCACCCTGGTTTCACGCGGGTGATTTCTGGATTTCAACAACAGCGCCACCTACTGGGCCCAATTGTGAATCTTAACCATTCTTGAATTAACTTAATTTCACAACAACACACACAAAAATTCAAAGCCATTTGAAGGAGATCAGTTACATATACACGTTCAATAAATTAAAAACACAGAGATGACTATTTAATACTCATATATATTAAAATTAAAATATAAACACAATACATGAAAATAATTTTAAATAGGTACAAAATTCCTCCAATTTTTTCGGTCACATGCTGCTTCCCACCAGTCTTCCCGAAAGTTTCCGAAATAAAAATATTTTGCAACAAAATTTTTATTTTTTACAGATTCGCCATGCCTAAAACTACAGCCGAACATCACAAAGAGCAATTGCGTACTCGCAAAAAGACTTGGAAACTGCTGTAGAAAAAGTAAGAAAAAAAGAACTAACTAACTATGCTGCATCAAGACTTTACGGGATTCCAGCATCTACCCTTAGTGATCGAGTTAATGGTAAAACAGGTTTAAAAAGTCGTACCCTAGGAAGATCACCTGCTATACTTTTAGATATGGAAACCAAACTAGCATCAGGTCTACGTAGAATGGAAAAATGGGGTTGGGGCTTATCTAAATCTGAAGTGATTGACATAGTGTCAGAGTTTATAAAGAGAAATAAAATAAAAACTCCATTCATAAATGATATACCGGGGAACGATTGGTTTCTTTCGTTCCGAAAGCGGCACAAGCTATCCATTAAAAAACCTCAACCAATAGAGTACCTCCGAAAACGCATGACAGATCCTTTTGTAATACACGAGTATTTCACTTTACTAGGAAGCACCCTTGAGAAGTTGAACCTAAACGACCCGCATAGGATTTGGAATTTAGACGAGACCTCTGTATGTTTAGATCCAACAAAAACGAAAGTTGTTGGCGCAGTAGGTGCACCATGCACAAGGACAACGGCTGGATCTGCAAAAGAAAATATTACCGTGTTAACGACTGTCAACGCGGTTGGCATCAAATTGAATCCTTTAATTGTATTTAAAGGGAGCTACGTATATGACCAATGGATGGCAGATCAAAATGAAGAATATGATTTTGAAGTTGCTTATGCTTCTAGCAAACGCGGTTGGATGGAGACCGAAATATTTTATAATTACATGGTTAAGGTCATAATTCCAAGTTTAGGAGAAGAAAAACCAGTGCTCTTAATTTACGATGGTCATAGCACCCACGTTGACGAACGAGTCGTAGCATTAGCAGTAGAAAACAACATAACCATTTTAAAACTGCCTGCTCATACATCTCACTTGCTACAACCTTTAGACTTAGCGGTCTTCAAGTCATTTAAAAGTATTTGGGACAAAAAACTTGTGGAATGGCAACGCCAAAATGTCGGATTTAAAATACGTAAGAAAGAGTTTGCTGAAATGTTTGCACAAGCATGGAGTCAAACAACACCAAAAGTGATTCAAAATGGCTTTATGAAAGGAGGTATTTACCCGTTTGACCCAAATGTTATACCAAAAGAAAAATATGACCCAGCGGCTTATAAAAGATGGCAAAATGAAATGATATATAAAGGTGGGCAAAGAAATTTAGCAAAACTCAAATCGCTGAATCAGTCATGTATAGACGTCTTAAACAAAGAAATGAAGATTGATCGTAAACTTCAGGACATTATTCACGTTAGCCCTGAAAATCGTGCAGAGTCGGTGAATTACGGTATTTCTTTTGAGGAACTGCTTTTAAAAAAAGGTTACGCAAAAACCACAAAACTCAAGAGTCAAAATGAAACGTATAGCAAAAGGAGCGGAAGTTATAACACATACATATTTGGAGAAAAAAAACGTAAAAAATCAGATCACAGTAGAAAAAGAACCACAAATTCAAAATTCAGAATCAAACTCCCATGTACACATTGATGATCATCAAGAACCTGGACCATCGGGAATATCAAAAGAAAAGTGTTCGATTAAGGTAAAAAATAATAAGCCTAAGAATGTTACAAAGAATAAAAAAGAAAAAAACAGCAAAAACACGAAGTCAAAATCTGGGATGAAAAAAGGAGTAAATAAAAAATGTTTAACAAATAACACATCTACAGAAGTCTTAGATCTTTACAATAAACAAATTATACCAAACGAGAACTCTCCAACTCAACGAATCAATATTAAGACTGAAGGTTGTTTGAAGAAAGGTATTCTCAAACAAAAAAGAAAACCTTTAAAAAGACAAGCCAAAAACTTGCAGAGGTCTTTAAGCACGACGTCTGAAAGCTGTGAAATGAGCTCACACAGTGATTCTGATTTACAAGGCATATTAAGCGATAATTCTAAATTTGTCATGTCTGATTGGTCGGACATAGATGATGAAAACCAAAGAAGAAACACTGATCTAGATTCTATTAAAGACATCAGACATTGACATAATAAAAGCATTACAGATTGATGATGTAATGGAATTGACAGACACTGAAAACGGCCAAAAAAAGAAGCATTCAACGAGAAATGATAGAACACAAAGAAGCATAAATAACGATCTGAAGATGAATGATAATCCCCAAAAAGAAAAAAAATTAAGTGATGAGACAAAATATACAGAACTTAATAATAATAAAGTCACTGTTCTGTCATCAGTTCGATTCACACCTGAAAATCGACCTTTCATTGGTTTAAAAACTTGTGCAACCTTAAAACTTGAACCTGTGGATAAACAGTTTAATTTAAGTTCGAACCTAAAGCGTAAAGATTTACAAGGAGAATCTTTAGATAAAGAAAACACGCCAGTGAAAAGATTAAGAACTCCTGCAATGAAAGTAAAGAGTAATGATAAGGAGTTAATCAAAATCAAAAAACCACAGATTAGTGTAAAATTTGAATCTTCAAACAAAACAGCATATGACATGAAGAACAAAACCGAAAAACGACAAAATAAGGTGGGTACATCACAGACAGACGACTTCGAAAGCAAGGTAAGAGAATACGAAAGCTTGCTTTGTGAAAATGATAAAAAAGTGAAGAAGAATGAGTACAAAACTGGAGATACCGTCTTAACGCGTTATTATACTAAATCTTGGAAATACTATGTTGGTGTGATTGAAAATGCTTATTTGGCTACAAAAAAATACACTATAAATTATTACAAAACTATCGGCAGAAAAGGAAATGTTAAATTTGTTGTTCCTAAACGAAAAGATCAAGACTGCGTACCTGAAGTTTCAATCGTTAAAGAAATTGAACTGCTTCAGATAAATGAAGACCCCGATGAGTATGTGCTAATGAACGACAGTGACGAGATTTATTTCTAAAATATTTCACTAGGTACAGTGCATCTAAAAAAATAATGAATGTGGCCGAAAAAACAAAGCTGTGTTGGGAAAGGTTGAAACTCAATTTGTTGTGAATGTGTATTACTGCTAGTGCCTTCGTTCTTCGTTCGTTCGTACTCACGTTCATTATAACCCTTGTCGCAATGTAATGAATACTTTTTGCTAAAAATAATTTACTTATAGAGAAACATATTGATTTTATAATAACTTTATTAAAAATACAAATGTTTAAAAATGTAAGTTTATTTACGAACGTTACATACCCGATACCAAATATAAATAAGTGATGCTATGTTTTTGTTCTGAATGTTTTCATGGTATATTTGGTTGTTTTTATATTTTTGTAAATGTTCCAGGGTCACCCACGAAATTCAAATTTTCTTAAGCATTATTTTTGCAAATTTCAGCTCATTTAGTTCCCGTTGATAAAAATACGCGAATATGGCAGCAATGTTTTTAATCGTACAATCGATGTGGCTCTGAAAGTTTTGATTGGTTACAAATATGATTGGAACCACTTTCAACACTTTAGCAAGCATTTCAGCCATTTCGATTATTTTCATGATTCTTAGTGAGTAAATGAATATCTAAAGGCGCAACATTTCCTTACACTAAAATCCCTCTCAGAAATGAGAGGAGGCCTGTGCTCATCAGTGGGACGTATATTGGATGTAACTTAAATAAATAACAATACCTAAAGGAGGTACAATTTTACCCTCGAATCACATTTTAATTAAACCATGAAAATTTAATTGTGTGAGCCACCCTGAAACATATAAACAGGTATTTAATAAAATTAATATTATTTTTTTATATTCAAAGATTAGTTAAATTGCAAGTTTCATTAAGATGAAACTTATTAATTTTTTTTAACCTGTTAACATGACTAGTATCAAAAGACTGCATATATCAATAATTTGGATAATATTTAATTATGTGTGCTTAGAAGATAGCTACGTCAATACCTACTTTAACGCTTATTCTATTTGAAATTAATAAATGTCGTTTATCTATTATGAAATATTCTTTTAATATCTTCAATCTCAAAGAACTGACTTCCATCTAAATATTAAAAATATATTAATAATTGATTCATAAGTATATAATAACAAATAAGTACGAAGTTAAGTATTGGTAGTAGAATCAGCTAAATGAGAAATTGAGCAGCAAGTTAAATTATACCTTACATAATAAATAGGTATCATACGAATTTAATGAGCACTTTGGCACGTAAAAGTTTGAGAAACATAAAACCTCTAAATTTGCCTATGCGGGGTAAGATCGGACGTAAATACATATATACATGTTAAAACCTTTACTAGTACTCAATTTTGAAGGAATTTTTAGAAAACCCTTCAATATGTTTTTACTTGGATAAGATCGAATGTTTTCTTGTTATAGAGCTTACTCTTATTGTTATAGTGATGGTTTTAGGAAGTAGTCCGGTCTTACCCCATCAAGGTCCGAACTTTCCCTCGATATTTTGAATAGTCAGGTTATCTTTGATCATTTATAAAACTCCAATGCTTGTGGTTACGAAAACATCACAAATAGAAAACGAAAGCCTTGCTTATTTGCATACTATTAGATATTATTGAATTATTAGAGAGTAAATAGAGACGAGAAAAAAAATAATATTCCGTGACCATTTTAGTTTTCAGAAAAACCGTCCGATCTTACCCTGATGCACCTTATAGGAATTTACGTAATTGATTAAAAATTTGAAAAAATTCTTTG
>CAJQZP010000612.1:0-42615 GCA_907164705.1 Parnassius apollo
GTGCTGTGGTCCTCAAAGCTAATACTTTGGAAGCTATTGAAACAAGCTATATATATTTAAGAATAGCAAATATTTTACATTGCAGTAATACTATTGTATTCTAAGAATTTTGATTTAATATAATTTTAGTTTTAAATACTATGGGCTCATGTACATATGTTATCACTTGTGTTATATTTTAATATTTTGTTTCAGAACTTCATCGTTTGATAGTATTTATTTTAAATAACAATACATGATTAAATACGTTTTTATATACGCGTATTTTTTTTGAATGTGGTTGTTCTCACAAATTAATTTTATTATTTGGAAAGGTATATCGTAACGATGTCCAACGAAAATTTTAGAATTCTAAGAAGCTTTCTACTCAGCACGAGATGAAAACCGTATTTGAAACCTCATAGAGATAATGATTTGCTAAGTTTGGTTAACTTTGCAGTCTGTGAATTCTATATAATATATATACCATGTATATAAAAATTACTCACGGAGTAAGATAGATAAGAGTCTTATAGGTTCCCTGAAGATAAACAAAGTGCTCATTGATCGTCAATTAGATTTCCAACAAACTATATTCACAGATGATCTTGGCAAAGTTTTCAAATACAATGGCGTCTTTCTATACCTCGTAAAGGCGTTCGTTTCAATATCAATCCTAATTAATGAGTTCTTATTTTTATTTTATATTTTACACGAACTCCAAACATTTAAATTATCATTTTATCGATTCTCTGGCGTACATTAACTTATTTTATATCCCGATTTATTGAAACCAAAAGACGTTCTAAATTCAATAGAGAAGATGACTGGGTACTACCATCTGATTGGGATCCTATAATTTAATATAATTAAACCCTAGCCCAAGCATACAACTGCAATACTCTAAGACGCTATGAGTTCATACCGCGTAGATCGGACCAAAAGTAAGTATTGGGAAATGGGGACATCGTACACCTCAGTCCCTCCCGTAATAATAGGTACTGTATAGTGCTCTAAACGTCGGGGATATAAAAGAAATTAATATTCACGATAAAATCCACCACAAATCCTCGCAAAAAACACCGATTTCCACTACGGATGATTCGCAAGGATCTTGAAATTAAAAAAAAAACATCCTAATTTCAAAAGGTGGCTGGGTGCTATCATCATAAACTTCAAAAATATAAAAGTTCGTAATTTAATTAATAATTACGATTTTTTTTTAGAAACCAACATACTTTTGTCACTTTAACCACAGACAAGAAAAACAATTTTTAACAATTTTACCACAAGCACCTACAACCGCAACAATGTTAATGTTATTTTCCAATTGTTAATTTTTGTCTATTTGTTAATTGCAATTATAAATCTATACACCGTATGAGAATGTAATAAACAAAACCACACTTTTTAACGAAAAGGTGGCAAACGAATTCATGAACATGACCGAACACACGACAAAACCTAAAGAAATGCAGGCGCGTTGTCGGCCTCTAACAAAGGTAGCTCCTTTAGATCTTCTTAAAGTGAATAAATATACTTCAATAACATTTTGTAAATACAACATGCGTGGTGCATTATGGCAGTTCCTTGAAATTCCCTGCTCTAAAATTATTTTTACAAATAACATATAAATATAATATAAATAAAATATTTAAAATCCACTCCTTACGGAAACATGAAGATATAAACCATTACTTGACTCTCAGTATACTTAATTTATGTACATAACTCTATTTACATACTTTTTGTGTTGGAAAACCATAAACACTATTTAACTAACCTTCAGTGATTCTGTTGTTTTATGCTGTGTTATGGCTGGACAGTGTTATGTAGTGAAAATCATTGAATAAAACTATTATTTACGGATTTTATCAGGTTTATAGTGTTATCAGGATTTCGGATGACTAAAACATCTAGGAAAGCTAAAGAATTATTTGCCTCTAACTCCATTGTGAATTGTATTTTAGAGTTTATGGAGTTAAGGTGGTCTAAAAATGCAGTTACTTTGTCAGATGGTAAAATTGTGAAAGTGTCATCTACGTACCGCTTGTAGAACCTTGGATTTACAGGAGCAGTAAGAAGGGCTTTCTCTCAAAGTCCTCCATGAATATGTCGGCGACTATGGGAGACACAGGTGAGCCCATCGCCACACCATCTACTTGCTTGTAGAACCTCCTCCTTCCACAATAGATAGCCAGATGTGAGGCAATGTTCAAGTAGTATTGCATATTCTTGAGGCATGTTATTTTCTTCTAGCTTCCTAGTTACAATTGAGATGCAGTCCACAATAGGTAGGCATGTAAATAGTGACTGAACATCAAAACTGACCATAGTTTCATTGTTAGCGAGATGTAGGTCTTTTATCTCACTCACAAAATGGTATGAATCCTTTGTGTGTGCTCTGGTATGTCCTCTCAGTGGTGATAGTATTTTTGCTAAGTATTGTGCCAGCTTATAAGTTGGTGAATCGATCTGGCTCACTATGGGACGTAGTGGAGCGTTTGGTTTGTGTATCTTCGGTAACCCATACAACCTCGGTGGTTTGGCACATGATGGTATTAGCGAATTCACGTCGAGATTTAATTTTTCGGAGTATTTCTTTATTAAATCGCTAGTTGTTTTAAGCGTGTTAGTTGTAGGGTCTGTTTTGACCTTTTTATATGTACTTTCGTCCGATAAAAGTTGTTGTATTTTAAAATTATATTCCGACGTGTCCATTACTACCGTAGCATTTCTTTTATCCGCGCGGAGAATCGTGAGTTCTGGTCTGTTCCGTAAGTTATTTAGCGCTGTAAATTCGTCTTTGGGAAGGTTTGGTTTCAGCACTGAACTGCGACGTAATAAGGACGAAATATCTTGACGTATGGCCTCCAAATCTTCTTTACCGATATTATTCTTAAACAGAATTTATATTTTTTTTTCAGTCACTATTTACATGCCTACCTATTGTGGACTGCATCTCAATTGTAACCAGGAAGCTAGAAGAAAATAACATGCCTCAAGAATATGCAATACTACTTGAACATTGCCTCACATCTGGCTATCTATTGTGGAAGGAGGAGTTCTACAAGCAAGTAGATGGTGTGGCGATGGGCTCACCTGTGTCTCCCATAGTCGCCGACATATTCATGGAGGACTTTGAGGAGAAAGCCCTTCTTACTGCTCCTGTAAATCCAAGGTTCTACAAGCGGTACGTAGATGACACTTTCACAATTTTACCATCTGACAAAGTAACTGCATTTTTAGACCACCTTAACTCCATAAACTCTAAAATACAATTCACAATGGAGTTAGAGGCAAATAATTCTTTAGCTTTCCTAGATGTTTTAGTCATCCGAAATCCTGATAACACTATTGGTCACACTGTGTATAGGAAAAAGACCCATACCAACCGATATCTAAATGGTGAATCTCACCATCATCCTTCACAGTTAGCTACCGTGGGTAAATCTTTGTTTCAGAGAGCACGAGGGATCTGTGACAGAAAACATCTGGCCGCGGAGCTTCAGCACGTCAAGCAAGTATTGCAAGACAACAAGCTTCGGGTCCCGCGCCTACGTCACAGTGAACGAGTGAAGCCGGCAACAGTCGAGCGCGCACCTGCTCTACTACCATATGTTGGAGGAGTCACGGACAAGATTGGCTACATCTTGAAGCGAGCGTCCATTAAGACATACTACAAGCCGCTGAAGAAGATTAGTCAATTTTTACCATCCATCAAATGTAATATTCCTCTACAAGATGCAGGTGTGTACAAACTAGATTGTGAATGTGGTCTCTCTTACATAGGTCAAACAAAGAGATCTATAAAAAAAATTCGCGTGAAGGAACATGTAGCTGATGTGAAGCACCGACGCTCCGGGAAGTCTGCAGTCTGCGAACATGTTCAAGATCGTCCCCACCATTACATTAGATTTGATAAACCACAAATTCTCGCAAAAGAACACCGATTCCTACCAAGGATGATACGCGAGGCTATTGAAATTAAAAAACATCCAAATTTCAATAGAGAAGATGGTTGGGTGCTACCATCTGCTTGGGATCCTATAATAAACAAAATTAAACCCAAACCCAAGCATACCACTGCAAGACTTCATGATACTATAAGCTCGTTTTGCGTAAATCGGACCAAAAATTAATATTAAAAACCTGAAGGTAGCCGGACTAACTATGACATTGGGACGTCAAACATCTCAGTCCCCCCGTGACCATGGGCGCTGTAAAGCACCCGAAACGTCGGGATAATAATAAAAATAAATTAAAGTAATTAAACGCGATAAAATCCGTAAATAATAGTTTTATTCAAGTGTTCGCGTAAATTTAAGAAATCATTAGTGAAAATCACTTGTGGGTCGTTTCTGTAGGCTTTTTGACATTGACGGTTGATTTAAAAAAGTATCGGTCTATCTAAGTTTTCATAATCACCAGGGCACTAAAACGATTTCGTTAAATGGCCAGAAGAATATTTAAAAATTCTAAAAATATAAATAAAAGTTATGAAAAGCATAATAAATGTGTAATAAAATAATAAGAATTATTTAAAAAAATATCGTTTTCTAGAAAACATAATAATTTATTTCAAATTATCAGCCACTTATGTTACGTACCTTATTTCCCATGTTAAATTGATGGCAAATATGCACTTTCAATAGCGATTTGGATCATACTTCAGTTATTCGTGACTATTTAGATCACTTTAATTTTTTTCAAGAATAATAACTGCCCATTTATACTAAAGAACAATTAAAATATCTGTAGAGGACCGTTTGCGTAATTAATCATCGCCGAGACGGGAGCCTGAAGCGGTCTCTTAAAATCGTTTTATGATGGAATGAGTACATAATGTAATAGTGCTAACGATTACAATTGTTTCGTTCAAGTTATCAAGTTATACTCTACTAATTGGAGTTGAGATTCTCGAATCTACAAACGAGTACAATAATTTGCTATTTCCTTAAAAACAATAAATAAATAAGTAAAATTCCTAATCATTTAAATTTATGCGTAAATTTTTAATGATTTTTTATTGACCTGCTGAAATTGATTTATGGTTATTACAATGATATTTCGGTAAATAAAACAAATGTGACCACGTTCCTAGCTTGCCTACTTGGAAGCTCTCTGCATATGTAATTTTTTTACCAAATGAAGAAACGAAAATGAAAATAGATTATAATTTATATTAAATATATATTTGGCTTTATTAATGTATCTCTTTCTGGTTGCCATTTTACTATACACTCGATACTGACAGTCGAAACGATATTCAATCAATAATATGTCTAAGCTCGCTATGCTAATTATAGAAAAATTGGTGAGCGTAATTTGTTCGAAATACATTTTGCATATTTTTTTAATACCGCTCACTGCGTATATGTGATATGAGAATAATAACAGTGTTTGTATAACTTTATTTGATATTCGATTTATTTTATCCAAAATTTAGTTTCTTTATCATTTGAAATATCGAGCAAATGAAATGATATGTTTATATAAACAACTAATGTGGTATACTGAACGAATAATATATATTTTTTGAAGTAAATAAATCGCAAACAAAACCTTTTAATGACAAATTAAGGACTATTTCGTATTTATACAGGTACGACGACGAGCGAAGCGAGTAAAGGCTATAGGTTATTGGTGATTATATTTGGTGCAAGCATATATGTACTCTCTATTGCTTCACTCTCATAAACCGGTGAGACTGCCATCCGACACAATCGGAGAGAGATTAGCGCGCAGGGCCAACGGCTTTGCGTTCTTTCCGAAGACCGAGGATGAGACTCCGTCAAGTTCCTTACTCCGATCTGCCACTAAAAATTTCTTGATAGAAAAACCACAATTGATTTTTAGCACAACCTTGAATTCAAATCCACTAGAGCACGAACACTTGCCCCTGCCTTATTAAAACTTTAATTAAATTTTGTTCCACTTAAGAGTTGAATGTGTGTGCATTAGAAGAGAATTTCGTTCAAGATATATCCACTGTGTGCCACAACATAGCATTCCATTAGCGTCGCCTGCAACATTCGTTGACATTATAAGGTATTGAACGTTTCGTTTACAGCTGCAGTCGGCTTCAATGTTTTATAAAATTAAAAAGAGGATGTTGCTTTGTTTGAAAATAATTTCAATGTACCATACACATATAGATACAAAATAACACATAAAACTGAAAACTCTTTTTTACTTGTAACGCAGTATTTCATATTAGTTATCGGAGATATCAACGCATCTAAATGTCGATTCTTTAGTGCTGATAGATAAGTACTTGTATTTATTGGCCATCACGTAGACTGTGTGCTACTTGTCAACTTTATTTTTATAACAGTACAGTTCAAAAATTTACAATTTAAAATTTGCAAATTGTTACAAATTTAAAAATTATGAAATTATTTATTTTTCACTCATATAATTTAGGCAAGCTTCGTAATTAAGACTGTCTTTTTTCCCTCTATTTATTTATTTATATTTTTTATATAGTGAAAGGCTTAATTTACATTTCGCAAAAAAATACCGTTACAGACTTAATTATATGGAGGTTAAATTCAAATAACCGACCTTAATGAGAAAAAAGACTAACGAAGCTATTTCAGAGCTATATTATAACATTCAGTGAAGAGCATTTTTTCAAGTCTTATTATTATCTCCAAGGGTTTAGCTGTGAGATCGGCTGTCAAAACCCAGTAAGTTACATTACAAAATGATTACTAAATAATTATCACTTTATCTTTTTAATTATCATTTATCATTTTGAAACATTAGTAATGCTCTACCGAAAGATGAAAACACCTGCAATAAATCGTTAAAATAAACAATATTTTTTAATATCTTAAATTCTTTAATAAAATAATAATTAAAACTTTTCAGGGGGGTAGGTACCTAGATTTATATCTCATTGCACTCAAGTAAATATAAATCAAATTCTGTTACTTGGTTTTGAAATGGGGTAACCGAGATATCGTCAGCATCACAGACTTATCAAGTCTATGGTCAGCATTTTCTGTTCATATCAGTTCGACTAACCTGTGACATTTGTGTAAAATTTTGCAATTTTATAACATAAGTTTGCTATGACATTTAAAAACTATTGATATAGAAATTTTGACATAAGTTTATAAAATAATTTTATGAAAAATGGTAGTTTTTAATGTTGTTTTTAAATAATTGTTCCTTCTTTTAAGTCTATTAGTAAACAACCGTTCCGCCAGGAAGGAACGAAATTAGTTGCCCGAAAATTACCTACCGCTGGCTCGGGACGGCAACTAATGTGTTAACGAAATACTGCCCTATGAAAAAAAAAATATTTTTATTTTGAACAAAGCCAAAGACAATATGCAATGTATTATAGAGGCAAAGACAAAGATATGCTCTTTTATTTCATACCATAACCTGGCAATGTTACTTAGAAAAAAAAAAGAAATCACTCTAAACTTCCGGCGTTCCACGCGTCACATTGCAAAAGGTGCTCCATGTTTTCTATAGAATTTTATATTTGTGTCTGAACTAAAAACGAAAGTATTATACTTTTTTGTAATCCTTGTAATATAACAAACACGTAGATATATAATTTGTGGCATAAAAAGTGAAAAGTAAGTGCCAAAAGTACTTCAAAATCGAGAAGGCCCATTTTAGCGGTTGGGTCAAAAATGTGTTATTTTTCCTTTTTTTGGATATATATATATATATATATATATATATATATATATATATATATATATATATATATATATATATATATATATATCGTTATTTGAAAATGAACATGTGTTGGTGAAATTAGTTTTTAGTAGACTCCCTTTTGAAAAGTCAATACACATTTAAATGTAACAGAATTTTGAATTTATTTATAATAATCCAACTCATAGAGTCTGTGACCAATAGTAGGAGTACATTAGTTGATGAATTTTAATGAATAATTAACAATATATAAAATAATATAACATTAAAATATAAACAAAACCTAATGACAATAAAATTATCTTATAAAATAGTAACACAATATAAAAACTACCAAATTAGGAACTTTCCGTTATATGAAAAGTATCTAAAATCACATTTGACTCATATTATTTAAGTGCTTGTATTTTTTCCTGGTACTGGTGTTACAGTGTACTTATGTCCTAGATCTTCTAGATTTTTGAAAGGTAAAAAAATACGTGCTTTTTTCTATATTTTTTCTACATTGCTTTCTTCTTATTTATTCTCTAATATTGTAGCACTGAATTTTTGTAAAATAATTTTAAGTCCCCTTTTTACTTCATTTCAATCTCATCAAATACAATCGACCATGAGATCTAGCGGGTTTAGCAGCTTAACAGAAAGCTTTTAACTATAGTGTCTGCACATAAACGTATTATTATAAAATAAGACATACTTTATAAATCTGAATACACAGAGTATACACACAGTTAACAAATTTCACAAATTTTAACTGATTTCAAGCCAGAAGTATATATTTAAGAATATATTTAAAATATTTACATCATTATCATACGCACAAAAGCACGCAAGCTTGTGCACACAACCGAATATAATTATCGAATTTCGATCAAATGTTCCTAAGCAAAAGGTAGGTTAGAATGAACAATGGACATTGTTTATTATTATGGAAATCGAAGTATAGGGATTGGACAAGATAAATATTGTATGCTAGAAGGTATTGGCAACACAACTAATAAAGTTCTTGACGGGTATGTTTACTTAAGGCAATTTTTTGGCTAGATAAGTCCAACTTATGGTGCGTCGCCCTATTTTTTGGAACATGGCTAACACACTGCGCTTTAAAATTGTGTGATAAATTTCTTACCGAAATTTTTCCACAAAATAAAGTGTACAATGTTTTGACGGCGAGCAGAATTAATGAAGTTTTTTTTTCTTATAGAATAAGACATAGATTCTTAGACTCTGATAGACAAGAGTCACAAAAGAGCAAACAGTCCACCTGATGGTATGAGGATGTTATGAACCATAGACATCTATAGTCCGTTCGCGCTAAGAAAATAGTGAGTCATCAAAGCAACTGAACGTGACAATGGAGTGAACTTATTAAAATGTAAAATGAAATATTGTATTTTACTAGCTGTTACCCGCGGCTTCGCCCGCATGGTCACTGGGAAATAAACTATCCATTGCTTTTTGAATTGAAAGAAAACTGAGTTTTATAGATTTGTCAGAGATGCAGCCATTAAAAGGAAACTGAGCAAAATTGATTAGTCAGCCTATTTAAATGTTTTGAAACTCAGCGTATAGGGAAAGCATGAAAATATCCTGTTGATTCCAAATGGAAATGGGATATTTTTTTAATTAAAGGAAATTGAGCATAATTATCCGTCAGGGGCAACGAAAGAACGATAATCGTAGATGCAGTTTTCTGAATTGAAAGGAAACTGAGCCAAATAAAAGATCCGTCAGAGATGCAGCCTTTTGAGTTGAAAGGAAACTGAGCTTAATAGGTCCGTCAGAAGTGCAGCATTTGGAATTGAAAAGAAACTGAGCTAAATAGGAAATTTTGAATTGAAAGGGAAGATCTGTGGGAATTCTGATAAATTGATTGTAGGTATTTAGGAAAAAAACTAACTGAACACTATTTTAAGACGCTACTGTACACAATGTTATATGTTTTTTCCATTCGGGGAAAGAATGTGGAGATTTTGGGCATTTGACACACGCGAACATGCTACTTACAGTTGACCATGAGAGAAGCACGGTTTTTCTAAGTTGACCCCCGCTACCCGTAACGTTTGCCCTTGCGCCTTGTTAATTGTTATTCCAAAACTGAGCTTAATAGGGAACTGCAACCTTTTGAATTGAAAAGGAAGATCTGTGGGAATTATAGGGATCCGTGGTATAATAACATTTTCAACTTTTCCTACGCCTGTCAAAATTGTAGCACCGATTATGTTCCGTCCAAGAAGTGTCACACACAGCCTTTTCCCGTTACATAACCGAGGAGCATCTAAATTTCGCATTAGCATGACTGGGACGCCTTATTTTATTTGAAGCTTATGTGAGGGCACACCTGACAACTCTAGAAAATTTAGAAACTCTACGGGATATGAAGTGCTCTGTTCTGTGTCCATAACTGTGTCTACTGACAAATACTCTGTTATTTCTCCGGCTACTTCGCTTAATATATCTGAATTTATTTTGTTAACGCGCTCATTTTTTGTGTGCAAAAATGAGCGTAACCTTTCACATAACCATTTGTCTTCATGCATGTTGTTCGTTAAATCTGAATAAACGCTCGCAATTAATTCGGAATGACTCTGTACTAAATTACAAAAATCTCTCTTCAATTTAACGAAGCCCTCAGCATCCGTTTCCAACCGCCCATCGCCAATTTTTAATAGTGTGTCAGCATAGTTTCCAGCATTGATATCATTGTACAAACATATTCGTAGTTAAATTGAATTTTGTTACCTTGTTCCATAAAATAGACGACTTGAGGCATGCTTTAATTTCATCTGCAGGTGTGCCCCTTTTGAATGACAGGTAAAGTTTGGCGAAAGTCACCAGCCAGTAAAACCACCATTCCTCTCATTACACCGGTATTGCTGCGCAAATCCTGGAGCGTTTGATTTAGTGCTTCTACAGCTTTTTTATGCGACATTGTACTTTCATCCCACACTAAAAGTTTGCATTGTCGTAACATTATACCTCGTGCACTATTTTTGCTAAAGTTGTAGAACGGCGATTCTTCCTGGGCTAGATTTAGAGGGAGTTTTAAAACAGAATGTGCAGTGCGGCCCCCGCTTAGCAGCGTGGCGGCTATACCGGAGGAAGCTACGGCCACAGCAATGTTTTTATCTTTCCGTACTTGCGCTAATAATAAATTCAACAAAAATGTCTTCCCAGTTCCTCCAGGGGCATCTAAAAAGAAAAGTGCACCATTTCAATTTGTCCTAATACTTTGGCAATCAAAAACTCGTTTTTGTTCGGGAAGCAAGCGGGGTACAAATTCGGCTACTTCCTGCTCAAAGCTGATATATCGTTGTTTGTTTCACGTATAATTTCATCACTTAGTTTATTTTCGGTATTTCGCTGAGGGCTTATCATTTCAAAGTCACTTTATTTCTTGCCTACCATTGCCATTACTTTATCTTCAATTTTTCCAAGTGCTTCATTATAAATGTGTTCATTGTATGTTATGTTCGCGTTTGTCTGCTGTAACCTTCGTAAAATATCTTCCGCCATGTACTCTTTATATTTGTCCCACAATTCATGTGCATTAGATAGCCCGCAAGATGATATGAGAGTTGCATAAATATCCCTCATTTTGGCTGGTGACTGGCACTGCACAGCTTCCTCCATGGTTTCATCCCAGTGATTATCGTTTTCTAAAAGATGCAGAGCTTCACTGTAGTTACTGAAAATGCTTCTCTATAAGTTGCGCATTCCTGACCGTTGACAGTTTTAAGGTCTTTATATCCTGTAGGTCCCGAACATGGTGCAGCAGCAATCGTAAACAGAAACATTCAAAATTAATTACATGGACGGTATACACACGACCAAGGTCATCTGATGACTTTACACCGAGCCAATTTGTAACAGGCACGCCTTGAATAAGGCGTTTCCACTCCTTCCTAGATGTGTTCCAAGTATAATAGCGGGGGACTTCAGAATATAACAACGTTTTTGCAAAAGGGGTCGGTTTGACAAAGTTGAAAGAAGGCTGTTAGTGTAGTTTTTGGCGGTGATAAAATTCTTTCTTGGAAATTTCTTTCGGTGAAATATACACGCTCTCCATTTTCTAAGTGCACAGCAAGGTGAGTAACTGTTGGGTGCCTTTCGTGTAAAGGGAAGCCAAGGAGACGCCACGCTGCCTCGTTACTGCTGACACAACGCCCTGCTTGAAAGGTTTGTACTTCATTAACGGGATTTGCCTTACCTTCACTCCTGAGATTAAATATTGCTTGATCGCTTCCTTTATTTATGTACTTACAGCCGCGGAAGCATTAATGTGGGCATTAAATATTTTACATAGAATGGGCGAATACGGGACAATCTAGCTGTTATCTAAGGTTTCGAACGCTCCAGAGCGAGATTTGATTCTAACTTTCCTGCCACCATCTTCGCGAGCTCTGCGTCTGTATAAATGGTAGCCATTGTCATTGTGCACTATTTCTTTTAATAGCTGTTTAGGAAATTTCTTTGTATATTTTCTTTCTTTCATACATGGCGATATTGAATTTCGTGCTCCACATGAACCGTGAATCATATTTCGGACGATGGTATCATACAATTCTTTATCTTGCTCAGGATCCGGAATCTCGGCGCTTATTATGTCGTCTATTTGGCTGGGCCGCAACTTCTCTTTAAGCCATATTAGAATATGGGCATGCGGTAATCCTCTTTTTTTGCCATTTAATTGAATACATGAAGCACTGTATCTCTCTGAAAATTTTCCCTTTGTTAATTACATTCATTAATTTTCGTACTTTTAATCTAAATACTCTAGCAACTAAATCGTGTCTGTCAGTACTTTTTTTGGTGGCCCGGCATTAGCTCCTCGGTTATTTCTTTCCATGTGGGATTGCAAGTAAAAGTAACAAAAAGATCAGGTCTTCCGTAAGTTCGTACATAGGCGAATGCGTCTTGTGTGTACTCATGTAGGTAACGGGGACTGTTAACGAATGATGAGGGCAGAATTACCATTTTGCCTAAATCTATGGGGTTTACATTGGCGTCGCTAGAAACTGCTTCTTGTAAATGTATATAATTCTCAACGCGCAGCTTTTTTTTGATTTAAAGATATATATCGGAGACGTTCACTTTCTACCTTCACATACATGTCTACCAAAAATTGATGAAATAATTGTCTACACCGGGCTAAGAGGTTAAAATCATTTTCTCGCAACATCATATGATACGCATAAAACTCCGATACTTTTCGGCACCCTCTCTCAAGCTCTAACTTGTGTATCGGCTCTCTTGCAACGTATCATTAGGTGCTCGCAAGACAATGTCTCGTGAAGAAAATTGATCACCACTAATTACGGCTGCTATTTCATTTATCAAAGGTGCATTGTAGCACCTTTCATGCTCTCCTCGAGGGGTCTGATCTGCGTGAATGACTACTTTATAATCCTCTTCAGGTAGGGTTTCTAAAGCAGTTTTTAATGTTTTGACTAAACTGTTACGTTCATGCAAGAATCTTTGAATTTTGAACACTATATCTCTCTCAACTCCCTGGATAAATTGGCAGCGACGGTCACCTCAATTTCTTCGTCACCCATAAAATATACTTGTAAAAATTTATACTGTTCGTTTTCAGCTGGAAAAAGTGAACCTATTCTATGATAAATTGGCCCTTGCACTGTAAATGTAGGCGAAAATCCCGGCATTATTTTTTCCCGGTCAACTTCGAAGGACGTCATTTGAAAGCATGAGTTATATTTCCGGATCCTGTTTAAAAAGCGCCGTGACTCATTAGCATCATATAAAAAGAGAGTTTTCAAAGGGTCTTCTGGTTCCCCAAGTAACGGTAGAGGCACTTTGCCATTTGAACAGCACATGCCTGCGGTCTCATCTTTCCATTTTAAAGCGCTGTAAAATCGACACGCCTTGTCCATCAGTCCGATAACAACTAACCTGTAATTTTTATAATCAATCAACGGATCATAATTAAACGCTGCGTCATTAAAAATCGACCAATTGTTTCTTTGAAAATTTTGTCGACGTTCAGCTTGGAGCTGTGCATTTGCATCTCTTCGCGGCTGTGTCTGTTCTGGTGTTTCAGCTGCCCTTATAGTAGATTGACGTTCAGCTTGCTCAATGAGTCTGTGTTGAGTTTCATCAGGTGTTTCCGCGGCTTTTAAGGCGGCCAGACGTTCCGCTTGTTCGAATAGCCTTTGCTGACTTTGAGCAGGTGTTTCAGTAGCTCTTAAAGTAGCTTGACGCTCTGTCTGTTCCAGACGCCTTTGCTGACTTTGAGCAGGTTTTACAATAGCTCTTAAAGTAGCTTGACGCTCTGCCTGTTCAAGACGCCTTCGCTGACTTTGAGAAGGTGTTTCTGAAGCTCTTAAAGCAGCCTGACGCTCTGTCTGTTCAAGACGCCTTTGCTGGCGTTGAGAAGGTGTCTCAGATGCTCTAAAAGCAGCCTGACGCTCTGCTTGTTCTTGCCTTCTCAGTTCAGCATCTTATAAAGACTCTAGCGATCGAGCGGACTAGCACCATTTGCTTCGAATATTTTGGAACTATTAACTATTATTACTGAACTAACTAACGAACTATTTCCTAACAATTAACTATTACTCACCAAAAGCCTATCGCTATCTACGTAAAACTTTTGGAATATGTTTGCCTGCACTAAGGACATTGACTAAGTGGTACACTACCATCGATCGCCAACTAGGGTTTACTAGCACATATCGTTAAGTTTTCGGTGAATAGTAATGTAAAGTTAAAGTGAAACATCTTTCTGGGGAATACTTAGCCCTAGGCAGATGTCACGTTTTATTTTTAAGCAGCTGTCTGTTTAAGTTCATGTTGTTCAACTATTGTATAGTGTAAAACTTTTTTTATTTTCCTAATTCATTAAATATTTTTCAAATAGTTCATTTAATAACTCTTGAAAATCAACAACTATCCCCATACAAAAAATCATGCCATGCCGACGCTATGTTGCGACGTGAAAGAAGGACAAACTTGTACAACATATTGGATTTTCCCACAGGAATGAGATGTTTGTCTGCGGAAAAAAGTAGCCTATGTCACTGTACAACCACCGAAATATCCCCATACCAAAATTCATGCCATGCCGACGCTCTGTTGCGACGTGAAAGAAGGACAAACTTTTACAACATATTCTATTTTCTAACGGGAATGAGGTGTTTTCCGCGGAAAAAAGTGGCCTATGTCACTCTACAGCCACCCTATCCCCTACAATCCCACGACGCTCTGTTGCGACGTAAAAGAAGGACAAACAAACAAACAAACACACATTCGCATTTATAATATTAAAGTATGGATATGGATGACAATTTTCTATTTATAGATATTAATAAGACTGTTATTACAGAACAAAACTCAGGACTCGGTTAAAACTCAAGAGCAGGTTTAATACTGTGTTTAGTCTAATTCTAAGCTCAACAAATCATAGCACAAGAACTGTTCTTGAGTTAGGATAAAGTTTAGAGTATCGTTGTGTACTATGGGCATGACGTTAAAGAGTCTGAACTTTTAACTTTTATTTTTTGTTATATTGCAGGTTAAAAACAAAAAAAAACCATTTTAGTGCATACTTAACAATATAAAATAATTACCTTTATATTTATGCATATAAATATTTTTATATATTTTAAATACTAATAATTACACTTTGAGATCATTGTGATTAAGTTAAGTAATTAATTGACTGTTTTTAAATTATAAAACACTTTAATAATATATAAAACAGTCAATTATCATTTTTACCCAAAACATCTCTATAATAAAGATCATAATAAGTTTTTGGAATGCCTCTCTTATCAATCATTTCATGTATATCTTATTTTTGGAATCACATAATGAAATTTTCTTTGTGTATGCATTTGTTAAACCAATAGAAAATAACGATTGATCTACTGCATTTCCTGGTCCTCTTACGCGGAGAATAGAGAAGATAACCATTTTTGTGTTATATGCCAAAAAATTCTACAAAAAATTACGAGAATAACTGTGTTTTTAATTTTTTTCTATCTTCAAAACTGATCGAAATATATTTCGGAACCCGGCCGAGAAATCTTATACTACATTTCCATCTTCATGCGAGCGACCCGACGCGCACTTAGAAAATAAAAACATTTACTCAAAAATGTGCCCGTCGCGCGCGGATCTACTTGCTATCTATTTTTAACAAGAAATATTATAGAACATGACACCATCTATTAAATATTGTGCTGTACCTCAATGTAAAAATACGGCCACAAAAACACCTAGATAATTGTTTTTTAATGTGCCTAGAAACCCTACCATCAGAAAAAAAATGGACAAATGCTATGAGAAGAGCACATCCTTTAGGAACAAATACGGTAGCATATTGTTGTGAGGATCATTTGTATGTAAGTATTCAAAAAATAATAACTTCACATGATAGCTTTTGGTTATTGTCAGTAAATGCTTTCTGTTAGGCATGTACCTACTCGAGTCGCAGTGTTTAAGTAACTAACGATTCATTAAACATTTCCACGCTTAATGATCATTATAATTTCAAGAAGAAACAATACCTAATACCTACATATTTAACTAAAACTACTTCAGTGTAAATAAACATCCAAAATTGGGTAAAGTACTTACCTATGTAATGTAGATAAGTCAATGACCTGTCGTGAGTTCGTAAGTTTAGATACCTACCCTATGTACCTACCTATGTTTGCAGCAAATTTTAAAATGTTTGTTATGCATATAAAGGTTAAAATATGGAATATGTTAACACACGTTTTTATATTTTTACGATATTGCGAGCTAAACTAAACTAAATACATCGCAGAGCTGTTCAACCTGCATACTTTGCGGGCCGCAAATAGTGGAAGAAGTTAATTTTTTTTCGTGTTGTCCTATATTTATGTATTACATAGTTGGTACATATTTTAAATATTGATGGAATACAAATTACGAGGTTACTTATTTTTTTATAGACTAAATAAGTTTGTATTTTGTTCTAGGTCGAAAACGATATGGAAAACTACGTGAAGTACAAACTAGTTGGTGGTCCCCTCAAACTTAAAAAAGATGTTTTGCCTCACAAGTTTGCTTGTCAAAATCGGTATACAGAAAAACCACAAAGATGTTTACTATCAAAACTAAATGCCAAATCTAGGTCAGAAACAGTTGCACATGCAATTGCCACTACTTCACAAGAAATTGACCATATAGGTATATGTTGTGGATCCTGTCACTACTCTAGATGATAATATTGACATTGATCCCTTGCCTGAAGAATATATAACTACGTTTTTATTCATAATAATAATGCGACCCTTTTTCTATTAATATTGAAAACATATGATTTTTAGATTAAATCATATTTTTATACACCGAAGGTATATTTGTAGTAAATTTCTTTATAAATAACAAGAAATTTTTTAACCATAAAAGCCACAAAAAGGTCAGGGTGCACTTAAGAAGAATAAGAAAACAAAACTAGTAAGAGGTAGATAGTAAGTAGGTACTGAATAAAACTAAAACGGACTCTATCGCGTTTATTTAAATAAACGCGATAGAGTCCGTAAATTTAGTTTTATTCAGTGTGTAGTGTTCGCGTAAATTTAAGAAATCATTAGTAAGTAGGTAGGTAAGGAATGTTTACGTATTTTTGTTATACCTATACTTATCATTAGCAAATGAAACCCAGAAGTATTAATGTAATAATGGGTACCTAGGTTATAAAAATATTATCTTATTCTTATGCGTATTTCAGCCGCGACAAAATCTTTGTTTCCTAGAAAATATTCCGCCACCATCATGTCACGGACTATTGGAAGGTTCTCAGATTGGTCCTTTTAAAACCCTTCTTCCATCATTAAATACTTAAAAATACCAGAGCGCACGAGGGAAAACAACTCACCCACGAAATATTACTACAAACGTATGATCGGGGCGCTGGAACGGTATGGCGGCGCGGCCGCATGGAATCGATGACGTCACGCGCTACTCGCGGGCACGGGCGAGATTTTAAAAATGTACGTAAACTTAAAAGTATAATATTGTAACCTTGTTTTCTTCTCCATTCTCTTTAGTAGGTACACAACCTTTCTTATAATTCCCCTCTGTAAATGATGTTTTATAGATAAACTCTTTGGGATGTTTTTTCAACCCTGAGGCTCTTGATATCATGCCACTTGACTTGATTTTTCCCCTCGTCTATATTGAAATTTGTGCCCCACGATTCTTGCAAAGCTTTGATGTCCAAAAACTTGTCATTCGTCATTTTTACGACTGTGTAAGGTTTTCCTGTCTCTTTTGCTGTACCAATCAAAGTTTTATATTGCTCTGGTATATATTTTGGACCCGACTGCAGGTATCATTTATCTTCATTTTGTACTTAAGTGGACACGTATTAAAAATTTGTGAGTAATCGACTTGACTCTCAGCTTGTTGACAGCGTAGCCATAGACAGACGACGAAAACTTTTTTTTTGTTGACCGCCACAATTGTCCGAGTTGAAAATATGTCAATCTCTTTATTAGGATTTGAACTACCTACGAAGTCAGTCAGCCAGTATACAGCTGCCAATATCAAGAGCACCTCTCTCTCCTTCGGTTTCATCCCAAATGTAGCACACAACTTCTTTTGAAATTGAGACACTTTCCCGATTAAAAAAAAGAATAGGGATATTTTTCCCTTTTGAAAACTGCAATACTGCCTGCAAGTCGTAAACCGTAATGATTGTACAGATCACATCAGTCCTATTATTGTCGTTTTCTTTTTAGTTCTTGCCAAAGCTATTTCTTTCAGAAGCTGTTCATATTCTTGATTTAACATGCGTTTTTCTTTTATGTCTGTGTTCTTGTACCTTTCGTACAGAACACATTGATCTTTTTTTGCTACGAAAAAAAGAAATTTTGAATTCGGTGTTGAATATCTAAAGCTATAAGAAGCTAAACCATCCTTTTCACGCAGTTGTTTATAATCTCTGTAGATATCGGCCAATGATTTATCACTTGTGAACTAACATAATTTCTCTTTTAAAGAGTTTATTGATTCTCGCCCCCATGGTTTGTTTTAGTAGAGATCAATGCACTACCTATGAGATGGCAAAAGTGCATAGATAACAACGGTGCATACTTAGATTAACTCAATAAATTTTACAAAAAAAAAATTGACTTTATATTCTTCCCGTACACAACGCCAATTTCAAATGTACCTATTATTAATATGTATTTATACATATGTGCTACGTTACATTTATAAGCCTCTCAAAGAAAATCAAAATCATATCTCTTATTCAATACGGGTGATGCCGCAAGTTTTATTCAACAAGCTTTTTAGTACTCAAAGACTACAACGAGCGCAAAATTTGTAGTCGTATGTTAGGTCACGAACCGGCCAATTCTCCAGAATGCAGGGAGTGTAACCAACTTGTGTTGTCTGATCGAATGAAAAGCCGCGTTTGTATTCGAAGTGCATGCATATCACTTGAACGAACGCCACGTTATTATTTGTATAATTTGAAATTTCATTTTTATTAATTTACTCACTAATCGCAGTGTAATGTTGATGTATGCTTGTTGAAATTTATATAAAATGAGAATACACTGTTAGGTACACAGCTAAAGTCTTTTTTTTTTTACAAAATATTTATTTACATTGGAAAAGCCAATTTTATTTCAAGCAGGTGACACAATTTTAGGTTTTCGTTGCCTTTTTTATAGAAAAAAAAAGATTACATTATACAATTTACAATAATAGTGTATCGATAACCTTTGGACTTGATTATAATAAGCTTTATATAAATGTAGTTTAAAATTGTACACATTTTACATAAGAAAACATGAGACAGAAAAAAAATTATTGTAAATACGAATCAATGGGCCTAAATATGAAAAAATCTCATAAATTTATATAAATTTACGCGAATGTGTACTTATCATATTGGGTTGACGTATTTTTATTTGTTTACGTGTAGTTGTGCGAATCTAACCCTATAGCTGTTATATGTGCAACTTGCTAGTAGCATTTTGGGTAGCGTTAATAGTCCTAATATAGAAATGCAAAATAACCATCTATCCAACCCCATGGATTTGGTCGGGGATCCTCTTATTACCTTGTACTTTTGTAGATTGTTAGGCCTTTTTATTATCATTTCTTTTCATAAATCTTGTACGTACTTTCTCTTTTTTCTTATATTTTGACTTTTAGCTAGCTTTATTTCTCTCTATTCACGCATATATGTATTTATTTATTAATTATCGGGAACCGGAGTTTCAATTTACTTCAATTATATTTCATTTCATGATATTTATCATGCGGGTACTTTATACACATACATATGGGCCCCCCATTTATTTGGGTATTATATTACATTTTCGTAACATTCATTTCATTTTGTTGGTACATAACTTTTTATCGTAATTATATCAAGGTAAAAGTGTACCTTGGGTTGTGCGCACAACCTTGAGGTCTACGTTTAAGTCATTTTCAAAGGACTCCAACAATTGTCACTGAGGAAAACTACGTTCGCACCATGATCCAACGAAGGATGTGACCTCAATGTACCATTATTAAGGGTAACAAAAGGGGACGCCCATTTTCGGCCATGGAACGCCCAACAATGTGAATTTGTTAAAAAAATTATATCTTTATTTATGGTTATTAATCGCGGTATTCATTTATCCTCAAACAATGGGAATATTTTTGCACAAATTAAAAGTACCGGAAACATAATAATAAAAATTAGGTAAATCATTATGTCATTAGTTTGTGAATAAAAAAAAAAGTGTTGCCAATCACAAAACACATTTAAAAAAATCGATTCTCTTTTTTCGATCGATTATTTACGGTGTCATCATTACAGTGCTAATATAATTTTTAAATAATTATGATGTTACGATAATTAAACAAGCGAATTACTAGCTGATTTCTAATGAATTCTTTAGAGAGTAACAAATGCTACGGCACAATTTAACTGTTAATCTTAACCGATCTTCTTTGAAAACAGATAAGAACTGTTATTCTTATCTGTTTTTAAAGAAGATCGGTTAAGTTATTCTTATCTGTTTATAACAACACATTTAAAATAGAATCATGTTATGATAACGAAACAAGTTAGTTTCCAGCTGATTTACCATGAATCCTTTAACCTTTTGAGCGGCAAAGTCGCCTATACTTGACCAACACCTGCGGGCCCTGAGCGCCAACGACGTCTATAGTTGACAAAAAACCCGGCTCCGAAAAATATGAAATATAGATATTGGAAAATTATTAAAGGTATTTTAATTCTACACTCCTCAAAATAGGAATAACCCAGCAACATGTGAGTATAAAAAACAAGTCTTCTAGAGCCACAAGTACTAAGAAACATTGAACTAATAAAAATGGATTTTTATCTAAACAAATACTATGTCCAGCACGCCAAAGTCGTCTATGGTTGACCGCTAGTGTCAAACGCGGGAGGCATAGATTTCTTGAAAACTATCCAAAATTCAGCTCAATGGTGTTTTTTTTTCTATTATTATTGATATTTGAATAAAATTAAAGGTTATAAACATAAAACTATAATTAGCTACATGAATAAAAAAATGTTATCAGATTATCTTCGCATAATAAATCTAATATCTCAACTCTAGCGCATCTTTAGCGCGTCATCGAAAATCAGTTCACTGGGCACCGTGATCAAGGATAGACGACACCCTGATGACGTCATAAGTGATTACCGAGAAAAGTAGAGCAATGCAACATGAACGATTCCTCAGAACTCATTCGGATTTTGGAAAGCGTCGATGATGATGAATTTTGATTTTTGATTGATGAATTGAATTTTTGATTGATTGGTGAACAAATATGTTTATTTATTCCATGACCAAGATTTCAGTATTATAAGGCTGATTTACCTAGTGCGAATAATTATATACAATTGTTGATTAATGAATAATTATGTACCTTTTTTAATAATAATACAAAATTACAATTAATGTTTTTTTTACTTAGGGTGTGAAGAGCAATTTTTCATTTTGTGTTGTGCCATTTTCTTTCTCAGTCTCAAAATCATCTAGCAGCATCAGCATCATATCAAATCCCCATTGTCATAAGAGTGTAAGACTTTTCTTCTTTGCGTCACTTGGCCTACGGCTTCCCCGACACATAAAATATTATGAATCGATGTCTGTATATTTCGGTTAGATCGATTTTGAAATCGATACACAATATTCCAAGAATGTTTCAAAAGGGAAGGTCAGCTACGCCGTTGTCGTCCAGTCGCGACAGTGTCGTCATTAGGATGGAGAGTAGTGCTAATGTTTACTACTATTTTATTGTTATTGTTTGTTTTTTTATTTATGTTTATATGTACAAAGTACATATATAAAAAGAGTGGAAGACGGCACAATATTAAATAAAACATACAGTTTATTAAGAGTCATTTATAGCATAAAAAACCAACAAAAACAAGTTATTTCACGTTATCGATATATCAACTCTTGGCAACACTATTTTGTTTTGGCGCTTTGGCGTACAGGACACGGTAATGCGTTTTTGGCGTGGCGCTCAAAAGGTTAAAGCTTAACAAAACGCAACTGCACAATTTTTATCAATTTCAAGACAAAAACAACCGTTGTTATCGGCTTGGTTGAAAACGTTAACAACCGCCTTCACATCTGTAGTTATGATAATTAAATAAGCGATTCAATAGCTGATTTACAATGAATTCTATGCAGTATAACATAACGCTACTGCACAATATAACTGTTATTCTTATCTTTTCTTAACAATACATTTAAAATGAAATCATGTTACGATAATTAAACAAGTGAATTTCTAGCTGATATACCATGAATTTTTTAGAGCTTCATAAAACACTACTGCACAATTAACTATTCTTAAAAATACACTTAAAATAGAATTTAAATAAAAAAGGAAGATACATTTTAAAAAGCGAGCAGAAGTTAAAACACCTCCAAGATTATTCTCTTTTTTATGAAATTATTAATCGAATAATAATCGAATCGCTATGGATATTATGATGTTATGATAATTAAACAAGCGAATTACTAGCTGATTTACTATGAATTCTTTAGAGTACAATAAAATGCTACTGCACAATTTAACTGTTATTGTTATCTGTTTTAACAATACATTTAAAATGGAATCATGTTATGATAATTAAACAAGTGAATTTTTAGCTGATTTACCATGAACTGTTTAGAGCATAACAATACGCTACTCCACATTTTAACTGTTCTTAAAAATACGTTTAAAACATAATTTAAAAAAATAAAAGAAAATATATTTTAAAAAGCGTGTAGAACTGAAAGCGAAACTCAAATATTATTATTTTTTCATTAAATTACTAATCGAATACAAATCGATATCGTTTCGTTGTATTTATGTTAGTTATGTGGCAACATCAAATCTGACAGCTATAGGAAATATGTCATGCGAAATGAAATCACAATTCAACAAGTAAAAAGGTACTAGTGAATTCACAACTAAATAGTTGCCATTGTGTTATTTTGTTTGTTATTTTTCAAATAAATTCTCAAGAACTCATATGGAGTGAGATTGTCGATCACATTATAGTGTGACAACAGTTAAAAGTAAGTGTTCAACAGTTTTTAATTTATTAATTCTAGTGCTGATATTTGATAGTGATGAATGTATGAAATGATGAAGTTGTTTTATTTTTTAACATATGCACAAGCTATACCTGACAAACAAAATAGCTTATTTGTAACACAGCGATAAGATTAGCTAGCTAATACCAGATAGTTACGAAATGGACAATTTTTATCAAATACCAAGAAATAAGACAGTCGATTTTTAATTTTTTTTTGGACTACTCTATTCATATTCATATTCATATTCATATTCATTTATTTGCATAACACAGGTATAAAAGGTGTTACAGAAAAGTTATAATATGTACACTGTATTATTACCTTATGAGGTGTGCAAATACAATATATGTTTTGTCTTAAAGACATACAAATATAATTGAGTTCATTTGAAAAATCATGTCATAAAATAAAATAGAATAGAAATAATTGAATTTGGAATACTAATGAAAATTCTACATTTATAAAATTAAATTGATTACAATAACAAAAAAAATTTAATATTCAATAAAAAGTAACTAGTCAAAATTTTCATTCAAGAACTCGTCAATTTTATAGTAACATTTGTCTATTAATAAGTCATTCAGCACCTTTTTAAATTTAAATAAGGTCATATTTTTTATTGAATCAGGTAGTTTATTATAAATTTGAGGGGCAATACCAAAAAAGCTTTTTTTCATTAATGATGTTTTACATTTTATGTTACATAACCTATTTTTGTAGTGGGTGCGTATTGGATTCTTTCTAATATCAGATATTTTTTGGAAAAGAAATGGATGCTTTTTTTACAAAAATAGCTGTTTCAGTATATACAATGACGGCAGTGTTAGGATTTTTAAGTATTTAAAATAAGGAAAACAGCTATCTGTTATTTTGAGACCACACATTGACCTTACACATCGTTTTTGCATCCTAAATACAAGCTCCCTTTCAGAAGACTGTCCCCAAAAAATGATGCCATATCGCAAAACGGAAGCAACTAGTCCATGGTATGCTATCAAAAGAGCCTGGCTGTTAACCTTTTTTGAAAGTTGAGAAAGCGCATATGCGGATTTGCCGAGTCGTTTGCATAGATCCTCAACATGAGGCTTCCAAGTGAGTTGATTATCAATCACTATACCTAAGAACTTCGCCATATTTGCTTCTTCAATATTAAAGCCTTGGTAGGAAATGATAATGTTTGGGTTTTTCACGGCGTTGATGAAAGTGCATAACTTTTTGTTTTATTTAAATTTATTTTTAAATTATTATTATTAAGCCATTCTATAATTTCGCGTAAACAGGTATTTATATCACTTTCATAATTAATTTCATTTGCACACTTTATTATAGCTGTGCTGTCATCTGCAAAGATAACCATTTTGTGTGACGTTATTTTTGGTAGATCGTTTATATATATTAAAAAGAGTAGTGGCCCTAGTACGCTACCTTGTGGAACCCCGTATTTAATGTGCCTTGGTTTCGATAAATATGTAGTTTCTAATTTACTCTTTGGACATATTCTAGAAATTTCTGTGCATTGGATTCTATTACTTAGGTACGATTCTAAGAGCTGAAGAATGTTTCCTCTTATACCATAACCATGTAATTTGTTTAGCAAGATCTTGTGGTCTACATAATCAAAAGCCTTGGTCATGTCAGTATAAATGGCACAGACTGGATTTCTCTTATCTACAGATGTCATAATATTAGCTAGTAAGTCATACAGTGCCACATTGATATTAGTATTTTTTCGGAACCCCTTTTGCTCTTTACAAAATAATTTATACTTTTCGAAATAGGTGTATAAAGAGTTATAAATTACTTTTTCAAAAACTTTTGAGAATATAGGAATTTTTGCAATAGGTCTGTAATTTTTTAAATCTGTTTTGTCATCTTTTTTATATAGGGGTTTAATAATAACTTTTTTCAATTTTTTTGGAAATACGCCATCAGTAATACTTAAGTTAATTATATGTGCTAATGGTGGGGCTATTACTTCCTTGGTGTATTTAATCACTTTTGTAGACAAGCCATCATATCCAACAGTATTCGTGTTTTTTAGACCACAAATTATTCTTGTTATGTCATTAATTGATACAGGTTCCATAAATAGTGAATTCAATGTCAAATTTTCAAAACTAATACTATTCAATGTGATGTCATAGTTTACATTATTTTCAATTTCATCAATAAAATAATTGTTAAATGCATTTGCAATCGCCATGGGGTGTGTAAAAGACAAATTTTCTTTTTTTGCTGGTGGTTTACTGGTAGGCAGTCAGTCCTTAATTATAAAATAATATAGGGCATTAAGTTTTAAGTAACATTTACCTATATTTGAGTTTAAAGTAAACAAATCTATTTTATTTTGTTCACTTTGTCTTATTTTTTTTATTTAATATTATTTCAGTTGCCATCGTCATCGCGTGAGTGTCATGATTGCGAAGGATTGATAAAGCAGCAACACGTTAAACTTTAGAACGGGAACCATCTGAATCATCTAGTCCACCCTTGTAGCAATCTAAAGTGAGTAATGTATTGAACCTAGAACAACAAAGCTTAGATCATACATCATACAATATACTGCTGCCTAATTTTGTAAGAGCACTCACACAAAATCAATGTTTTTTCCTGGTTGTAACAATTCCAATCAACTCACTGTTCCATCAGCATTGCGGGTATGTATTTTTGTGAATACAATTACTATGTGCCTCCAGAATGTAGAATCAGTAACTACCATTTAAATAGTAACTCTTGGTATTTATTTTTAGAATTAATATATAACCATATTAAAACATTTAGTGTAGCACAAATTATAGATTTTTCTACATTACTGTAAGATAATATTTACCATCATATAGACTTTGAAAATATTTACAATATGCCCGAATATACTGTACATTATTATCTACGCTTATCAAAGGCACAATGCCAATAAATTCTGTCTGAAGTGCCCAAAATGTCAAGTAAACATAGTGGATGCTTTTCACTTGCTGTATATTTGATAAAAGTAAGAACAGGAGATAGTGATGAATGCATATAGGCATTATTGCAAGTACCAAGAAACAAATTAGAGCGGCTCATGAATATGGCCCAAGAAATATTAAATCAGGATGTTGTTCCTATGAATTTTATCCATCGTTACCACTCTCTGTGCCAAATTCTATTCAGTAATTATGATATTATATCTGAGGCAAATAATTTCTTAGCTTTCCTAGATGTTTTTGTTATCCAAAATCCTAACAACATCATAGGTCACACTGTGTATAGAAAAAAGACCCATACAAACTGATATTTAAGCGGTGAATCTCACCATAATCCTTCACAGTTAGTTACCATGAGCAAATCTTTGTTACAGAGAGCATATGGGATCTGTGAGAACAAGCACCTGGCCGCGGAGCTTCAGCACGTCAAGCAGGTTCTGCACAAAATCAAGCTTCGGGTCCCACGTCTTCGTCACAGTGACCGAGTGAAGCCGACCGCAGTTGAGCGTGTGCCTGCTGTACTACCGTATGTCAAGGGTGTCACCCCAACCAGATAGACATACATCAGATTTGATAGACCACAAATCCTCGTTAAAGAACATTAATTCCTACCAAGGATGATATGTGAGGCTACTGAAATTAAAAAACATCCTAATTTCAGTAGAGAAGGCGGTTGGGTACTGCCACCTGCTTGGGACACTATAATTAATAAAATTAAAACAAACCCCAAGCATACCACTGCAAGACTTAAAGATAGAGTAAGTTCAATCTGCGTAGATTGGACTATAAAAATAATAATAAAAAGCTGAAGGTACTCCATGTCCCAATACTGACATTGGGATGGCAGTCACCTCAGTACCCCGTGACCATGGGTGCTATAAAGCACCTGAAACGTCAGGAATTAATAATAATAGTATAATAATAATATAGCCATTTATTTCCGAACTTTGGGGTTACATAATATTTGTGTTTGAGTTCCTATTGTAATACTAGTTAAAGTAAGTCCCTCTGTTCGGTGTGCCTTTTGGCATAGGCCTCCAAAAGAAAAAATCACGCGTCGGGAATTAAAAGTTAAAGAAATTAAAAGCAATAAAATTGGTAAAAGTAGTCGTTAAAAAGCTGTATTTGTGAAAATAAAAAGCTTTATATCATAAAAATCCCGACTTTTTTTAAACCAATTCCTTAACCATTTCATTATTTTAATTGCATATTATCATTTCCATATGCTTTTATATGTGGGCACCCATGGCCGAAGTGTCTATGAACAGTGGGCATCCCCCTTTAAGACTTCTCTGGTCCCTAACAGTACTAATATGAGTAAACTCAGTTACATCACTTGTGCTGAAGGCGTTGTTCCCTAGTACCCGTTACTCCGATTTCATCGTCCAATCACGGAAACGTACCCTGCTCGAGGACTATACGCTATACCAGTGTTGAACGTTCCCATATCTCTCCATTACTTATTGGTCAATGTCATATTTTTATTTATTTTTATTATTGCCATAAATATTTATTCCTTCTTTATTTCTTTATTACCTTGTTCTTTATTTATATACTTTCGTGCCCCACTTCTATATACTTACTTGCATCATTCTCACACATTTCAAGTCGCACAGTTTAAGTATCATTAATATTTGGGTGATCAGTCCAATATTGACAAAACTTAGTAACTAAATCATTCGTATTGTTACGAGCTTAAGGTTCGTGACAATAAAAATTGCCGATAGAATTACCTAAATGATTCACTTTATTCCGCTCCGAAGCTTCGCTTGTCTCGCCAACTTCAATACTTCCTCGATCGCACCTTGCAACGCCTATAAATACACATTAGTACCGAATCATCCAGAAC
The DNA here is from genome assembly GCA_907164705.1 of Parnassius apollo. NCBI lineage: Eukaryota > Metazoa > Arthropoda > Insecta > Lepidoptera > Papilionidae > Parnassius > Parnassius apollo. Next base: position 28,053 of record CAJQZP010000612.1, read on the forward strand.
ATTCAAGTAAATACGCGCACCGATCGACAAAGCGCCGAAAGTTCGAGAGTCAGCTTCCAGAAGCTTAGTTCTTCTGTTCGATACTAGATGGCGCTAGTGCCGTCGACTTCGGCGCGTAACACTGCCCCCTCCTAAGACATGCTCGTCCCGAGCATTATCGGCCCCATAACATCGCGCCAGGCGATCCACATGGACGATCTTAGGAGTCCCTCTTGCGCCTTTCTGTATCGGCTCCGCAATGTCAAGGGCTGTCCTATCCCATGGTGCACCAACATTGTATAATTTCGGTGCTCCTCTACTACGTGTCTGAGGTTCCCGCACGGCCACACAACTTGTACATGTACGACACCAAGCCTCGACATCGTCACGATAATGGACCCAGTAAAACTGTTCTCGGACCTTCAGCAGAGTTCGTTTAACTCCCAGATGGACTCTTGAACGACCATTATGGCACAGCTGTAGAACATTCGGCACTTTAGCCTTAGGGACAACCATTTGCAAACGACAGCTGTCTCCTCGACCACTGTCCCATTTACGGCACAGGACTCCATCCTGAATCAGCAAGCCGTCCCACTGGGCCCAATAGCCTCTAGTGGTCGAGCTCATTGCTGAGACGTCGCTCCACTTAGGCTTGGTAGCACGGGCCTTCATCCATTCCAGAATCAGCCTGATGTCCGGATCTTCCTGCTGTGCATGTCGTAGGCTGTCCTTCCACTTGTTGCTGAGGTGGTCTGTCTTGAGCATCCTCACGGATACCACTTCCTTACTCTTTTGCCTAGTACAATGTTTCCAATCTTCAGGACAAGGTCTTCTTGACAATGCATCTGCGTTGCCATGAGATTTCCCGCTGCTATGTCTGATAGTAAAGTCGTATCCCGGCTGCTGCTGGGCGGTGATGTTAGCCGCACTTCCCTTTTGAGATCGTTCACCTTCCCTTTCTAGGGTTCGCTTAGGGCAGCTGGATCGAAGATGGCCCCCTTTCCCCACAGCAATAGCACCTAGGGCTGTATCCTTTATTGTGGTCGCGAGCTGCTGTAACCTCCCTAGCGTGAGGGGAATGATGTTGCTGCCATCGCCAGGCGGTACCGTTAGCTGCACTACCCTCTCGAGATCGATCAACTTCCCTTTCTTCAGTTTGCTTAGGGCAGCTGGATCGTAGATGGCCCTTTTACCCACAGCCATAGCACCTAGGGCTGAATCCTTTGTTGCGGTCGCGAACTGTAGCTGCTGAAACCTCCCTGATGCGATGGGAACGATGATCCTGCCGCACGGCTTCCACCTCCAGTGCATGGGCCAAGGCGTCCTTAAGCGTCTCGTGGTGCCCGAGCCTCACAGCAGCTCTGACTTCCAGGTCGCAGATGCCGTCGATGAATGTCTGCACCAGGTTCCCTTCAATGAGCGCAGGTACAGACCGGTATGCTTTCCGCATCAGCTTCTCTACCTCTAGAGCCCACTGCTGCAGGTTTTCATTGCTGCGTTGCACGCGATCTCTAAGCTGCGCTTGAAAGACGTGTTCCAGGTGAGCGTCGCCATATCTAGCCTCCAATGCCTCAAGGAGCTGCTCGTAAGTCACTTCTTTACCGAGAGCTTCTAGAACAGTTAAGGCCCGGTCGCGCAAACCTAATGTGAGAGCAGTTATGGCCTGACTTTTATTCCAGCCGTTTGCCTTCATAACAGCCTCGAACTGGATTTTGTAGGCCGCCCAGGAAGAAGTCCCGTCGAACGGCGGCACTTTGAATCCACGTACTGAAGGTGTTGTAGCTACTACGGGAGGTGTAGTTCCATCCCCCAGTTTGAGATCATTCAGCGTTTTCTTCACATCAGCCACCACGTTGTCTACCCGATCGTTCACTTGGTCGATTTGAGTTTTAGCTTCTTTGATTTGGGTTTCAGCCTTCGCGATTTGGGTTTCAGCTTCCGACAGGCGGTTGTCGTGCTGAGCAACCCTATCCATAACCTCATCTCCTTCCCGAAGGTAGCGTGAAGATCCTTCATGAGGAGCATTTGCTCTTCCAACCGACGGGCCTTTTCCTCTTGTCCACCCCGCAGCTGATCTTCCAAACGACGGACCTGTTCTTCTTGTCCGCCCCGCAGCTGCTCTTCCAAACGACGGACCTGTTCCTCTTGTCGGCGGGTCTGTTCATCCTGCCCGCCCCGCAGCTGCTCTTCCAACCGACGAACCTGTTCTTCCTGTCGGCGAGCCTGCTCCTCCTGTCGGTGAGCCTGCTCCTCCTGTCGGCGAGCCTGCTCCTGCAGCATCACCATCAGAGCACCTAAGTCAGGTGCTGCAGATGTAGGGGCTACTGACGGGCCTGCAGCCGGCGGTTGGCCCTCCGACGTCTGCGGCGTTGCACCACCAAATCTTCTTTGGTCCGTCTCCTGCTGGCGTTGACTTCGGGTACGGACACCCTCCGTTTCCTCCTTAGGTAAAATCGGCATGATTTTATCCCACTTCTGACACCAATTGTTACGAGCTTGAGGTTCGTGACAATAAAAATTGCCGATAGAATTACCTAAATTAACACTTTAATTCACTTTACACTAATTAAAGTTAAAACACACTGATTCACTTTATTCCGCTCCGAAGCTTCGCTTGTCTCGCCAACTTCAATACTTCCTCGATCGCACCTTGCAACGCCTATAAATACACATTAGTACCGAATCATCCAGAACATTCAAGTAAATACGCGCACCGATCGACAAAGTTTGAGAGTCAGCTTCCAGAAGCTTAGTTCTTCTGTTCGATACTAGATGGCGCTAGTGCCGTCGACTTCGGCGCGTAACAGTATTTACACGTTCGAACCATAGATGAATGATTGGTCCTCGCTGCGCCGGAATTGGATTGGATAGATATATATTCAGATATTTTTAGAGGAGAATAACTTTTGCCGTTGGTCTTAATTTTACTGTTTTATTATAAAAATATTAAAAGTATATAAGAAACTCTATATATAAGAAAATGAAAAACTAGGAATGATTTTTTTGACGAAATTTATGTAGGGTTTCATAAGTTACTTTTAGAGGCGGTGTTAGAGAATCCACTAGCTCATATCATCCTGCAGGTGACGTCAGAGGCGACAGTGTGAAACCGTAACAACAGATGGGTAGCAGCATCGTCTCTTAAAAAGCATCCTCTTCGTTTCTATATCTTTTATAGATATAGGATGACAAACGAGCACACAGTCCACCCGATGGTAAGTTGATGCCTTGGCCTACAGACGTCTACATCTATTCTCGATTGAGAACGAAAATGCAGATTTGTTATCCCTGAATACTAAGATGGAATGCCCCCTAGCAGTTATAAAAGGATTTCCGCTTCTCCAATCCGAGCGCCAATGAGACCAATCATTCATCTATGCGTTCGAACATTCTTCCGTTCCTCATACCAATTACATGCTTTCTAATTTTTGTACAAATGAGATAACATTCTTATCAATAAATTTTCTTTGTCGGTGTTTAACTTTTTTTTTTGAACCATTATTATAAATAACTGCAACTTAAATTTAAATGACGTAAAACAAAAATTTTATATTTTGGCATCAAATATTAAAATAGTTAACAGTAATTCCCTTTACCTTTTAGGTTCTCCAATTTTTGATGAATCTATGCCTGAATGTATTAATAATTGAATTGCTAAATTTCAAAATTCTGCTGACCGTCTCCATGAAATTAGTCCACATTATGCACATTGCATTTTAAAATTCTGTCTTTTCGTCTTTCTGTCGATTCTTAATATACACCTGAACGAGCACTCTTGGACCCAAGCATCCCTACCCATCCGTTATGGTGGTTTAGGGATTCGCAAAATTTCCAGTGTCTCTTTACCAGCTTTCCTATCTTCCGTCCATAGTTCAGAAAATCTCATAAGTAAAATTTTAAGGAACTTCTACTTCTTCTCTTTCAAACTTTGAGATTGCAAGCCTGGAAGAAGCTAGAAATGCTTTCTTAATTGCATGCCCTGGTCAACATTTTCGATTTCCTCTAAATTCACAGAGGAGCTGGGATGACATAAACTGCAAATTGACTTATGACAATCTTTTGAACTTTAGTACTGGTTCGGCACGTGCTAGACTTTTGGCCGTGGGTACGCATGAGGCCGGCTACAGGCTTCACGCGTACTCTTCGTCAAATACAGGAACATTTCTTGAGCCTGACACGCTCCGAATCGCAATCTGTCTACGGCTTGGGGTTCCGGTCTGCGTTCCTCATAAATTTCCGTGTGGCAGTGTCGTCGACAAGCTAGGACATCATGCCAAAAAAGTGCTGGTCGCTTCTCGAGACATGCAGCACTTAATGATATCATACGGCGGTCTCTTGCCACCGCCAACGTGCCAAGTCTACTTCAGCCGTTTGGTATAGCAAGAGACGATGGCAAGAGACCGGATGGTATGAGTTTGATTCCATGGAAGATGTGCCTGGTGCTGGTATGGGATGCAACCTGTTCTGACACGCTGGCCCCTTGCCATCTACATGGAACCAACAACAGAGCTGGTGCGGCTTGTGAAGCGGCTGAAAAAGCTAAAGTATGCAAATACAGGGGTCTAGGCTCCGAATATATGTTTGTCCCTTTCGGTGTCGAGACCCTTGGTCCGTGGGGTCCTAGCGCTATAAGCCTTTTTAAGGAAATAGCAAAAAGGTTAATCGACGTCACAGGAGACCGAAGAACTGGCAGCTACCTCGGACAAAGAATTAGTCTAGCTATTCAACGGGGAAACGCTGCCAGTATCTTCGGAACCTTGCCTAAAGGACCTCCTTTTTAATAATATATTTTAGTTATTATAATATATATTTTAAGGCTTTTAGTATTAGAATTACAATTTAGAATGTTGTTTGTTTTGTGTATATTAATAATTTAATAATGAATGATTATTGTGCAATCAATTGGATGCTGTTAGACCTTTCTGATCCTTCGCTTGTCCAACTATGACAGTACACGCGCTGCTAGATGTATTCTCTTTGTAATTATTTATTTGTAATTATTAACCGTGTAATGGTGGTGTAAGAATATCCACAACCGTACTGTGAGAGGCGAAAGAGCGAAACAAATCAGAAGATGAGCAGAAGCGTTTTCCTAAAAATGACTAGAAATAAAACTGTGGTTGCCAACCCGCTAGTCAAGCGTGATTCCTATGCCAAATACCTAGGTGGATTGAAAAGTACTCGGCCTAACACAGATCCATTCAATTATAAAAATCAAATTTACCCACATTATTTAGTTCAGTTCAGACTAGTTCATTGTGTGAAGTTCGAAACGTGTGCGATAATTAGTTGTGATTTTATAAATTTATTAACAAAGTAATCGGACATAATTTCCGCGAATGGAGCAAATCGAGCAGCGTGCCGTCATTAAGTAGCCATCCATGATGACATGGTCAGTACATTAGGCGATTGTGCTCTGTCATATTCATCCGTCAAAAAATGGATAGCAGAATTTAAGCGTGGTAGAGAGTGTGAAAGATGAACCCCGCTCTGGAAGGCCTTCGACGTCAACTACTGACGAAAATATTAAAAAAAGTACTTGATTTAATAATTGGAGACCGCAGATTAAAAATTAGAGAGATAGCCGAGATTATAGGCATCTCTTATGAACGAACTCAAAACATCATTGTCAACGAGTTGGGTTTCCACAAGGTGTCTGCGAGGTGGGTTCCGCGACTGCTTTCAGTTGAACAAAAAAGGACGCGATTGACTATTTCACGCGACTGTTTGGAGTTATTTGAAGCCGATGCAGATGATTTTTTGAATCGTTTTGTTACTATGGACGAAACATGGGTTCATTACTGTACACCGGAAACAAAACAACAATCAAAACAATGGAGAAGACCTGGTTCACCACCCCCTAAAAAGGCTAAGTCGATTTTGTCGGCAAATAAGGTGATGGCTTCAGTATTCTGGGACTCGAAAGGTGTGATTATGATTGATTATCTTGAAAGGGGTCAGACTATAAACTCTGATTACTACTGCACCTTACTACGTCGTTTACGAGAGGAAATAAAAGAAAAACGTCGAGGAATGCTCAGAAGAAAAGTCCTGTTTCATCAAGATAACGCCCGTGTTCACACGTCAGTACAGTCAATGGCTGAAATTCACAACTGTGGCTTTGAACTGTTACCGCATCCGCCGTATTCACCTGATCTGGCACCATCAGACTTCTTTCTGTTCCCTAACCTAAAAAAGCACTTGGGAGGTCAAAGATTTTCGACAAACGACGAGGTCAAAGCAGCTGTAGACGCATATTTTGACTCTAAGGAAGAATCATTTTTTTTCAACGGTCTAAATGCTTGGAAGGGGAGGTGGCAAAAATGTATTGAACTTGATGGTGATTAAGTAGAAAAATAAAAATATAACTGATTTAGTATGTGTTTATTTTCTTGGTTAGGCCGAGTACTTTTCAATCCACCCTCGTATCTCCTTTTGTAAGACAATCTATGTGGAGGCCTACGTTAAGCGTGTTCAGTGGACTTTAACAGAATGTAACGGTAACGGGCTTTGTAATTTTTGTGTAAGGTTTTATTCACACAGTGGTTGTTATGCAAGCAATTAACAAGTACGTGTTGCTAGTAATTGTTTATGATATTGACACCTGGTTTTCAATTCCCTTTAGACTGTGTGAAGAAATTGTAAAGTCTAGGAGGCGGACTATATTATTAGTTTTTCTCCATCACATTACAAAGATATCCCCAGTAAAATAAATGTGGTACTCTTAGTCGTTCAAATTAATGCCTCAGTACAATGGAATAGTATAATTAAAGTGGAAAAGAATCGATCGCTTAGTTACAAAATCGATGAGGAAGAAAGGTTTTCCAGTGGCATTCTCGAAGAGACCAATCCAGCGTAGCGCAATCCCGCCCAATCGATACAGTGACGACCAAAATACGACTAGTGACAGTCTTTGGGAGAGTCTCTCTCTCTCTCTCTCTCTCTCTCTCTCAGTATTCATTTTATTCCTTTAATTTATCCTTACTTTATTTATAAGTCAAGATGTTCTTAAGCACTATTTATGATACACATTCTTCACTTTTCACTCACTATTTTTGGCCTTCTAAAAATAAATTATAAACAGATTTTGCACTAAAATTGTTACCTGACTATCTTGTCTCACAATGTATACAACAAACTATATGTCAACGGTATTGAAACTATTTATTTGGTCTTTAAGTCTTAAGTAAATGTTTATTTCAAAAAAAAAATAGACGCTTATTTGGTAATATGAGATTTTATTTATAACTTTCAACACATCCTACAATTAAAATATTCTTAAATTATTAACAATTTTTTTTTCTTATTAATTTTTTTAACACAGACAACACTTACGCTATAAGGCTTACGTTAATTCACATCCACCTTGGTTTGTTTGTCATACCCTAATTTGACGCTGTACAGTTTATCTATGAGTGGCCGCGTCTGTTAGTAGTAATGAATTCAACTTGAGTTTTACGAGTATGTAATTAATTCTGGTTTAATTGCTTTCAAATACTTACTGTTTATCTTAATTTACAATTTCTTTCATTGTCGATTAGTAAGACCGAAAAATGTTTTGTAATTTTTTTGCAGTCAACTATTATTAAATGTTTCTTTGTGAAGAACAAATTATTTTAAAATTAATAAAGTTTATCTCCGTTGTAGTGACATTTGTTGAGTTATATATATTATATAGTTTGTAGGTTAGGTGGCATTAACTTATACGAGATATATATCAAAAAGTGTGCAGACGGTAAGGCAAGGCATGTGAATAGATGTGGAACAATCGATAGTGTTTTGTTTTACAGTGGCGGCGAGGAAATTTAGTTATAATAAGTGTATAAACTGAGAAAAAAAGTTGTGTAATACAATAGCAAATATCGGCAGGCTTGGAGAATTCTATGTGTCTGAGAGATTGGATATGTACTAATTTCGGCAATTTAGGCAGAAGAAAAAATGAAACCGTATCACAATATGTAACGGAACTTAAACGGTTGGCAAAATCATGTGACTTCAAAACCTGTTTGGATGAAAATATGAGGGATCAATTTGTATGTTTTCTGCGCAGTGGTTCAATTCGTCAAAGATTATTTGCTGAAGACCGTTTGAGTTGGGCATGCGCCGTGAAATTGGCTGCAACAATGGAAGTGGCGCAGCGTGACTCATCGGTGGTATAAGGCACGGGCGCATGCAGCATCGGCGAGGTAGGATATGAAGCAGATTCACTAAAACGGGAGCGGCAGTGTCGCCTCAATAGATGTTAACCATTATGTCAGTGCAGTGAATGTGGTGCAAGTGGGCAACTGCACAACGTGTGGCGATTGGCGTCAAGGTTGGCGTCAATGCCGATATCGTAACGATATCGTCTGCGATAATTGTAGACAAGTGGGATATTTAAAACGAGTTTGTTTACTAAAAGAGGACAACAGAAATAAAGGAAGGCACGAGTGGAGTACAGATAGCACGGGCCGCTTGGCGTCCGGACGGGGTGCGGGGCGCGGCGAGCGCAGCGCGCGAGCCCTGCACATGGAGGAGTACGAGCGGGCTTCCCCGGCAGCTCAGCAGGGTGAAGAAATCGATCATCCTATGTTCCAAATGTCTTTGAGGGACTACAAACCGGTTAGCATTCCTATTATTGTTGATCTACAAGTTTTAATTATGTAAATTGATACGGGTTCGGCTTTGTTGTGTATTAGTTATGATTTATTATAAATTATAATTATTTAATATAAATTTAAGCATTTGACATTATTACCATGTAAGTTAACACTCTCGTTTTATGACGGCAGTAAAGTCCAGCCGGCAGGGTTCATAGAAGTTAAGGTACAATATAACGGCAACTGTAAAAAACTTGATTTGTATGTAATAGAAAGAGGGACTACTGTGTTGCTGGGAAGACAATGGTTAGCGGAATTAGGAATAGATATTCCGAAATTTCACAAAAAAAAACGAATAAATTGTATACAATATTTAGATAAAGTTAAAAGTTTGAATATATTACTCGACAGTTTTAAACAATTATTTGATGGCGGTCTTGGGCGGCGATTTACCGGCGGTCGAGCAACGCTTCGCGTGCGGACAGGTGCCGTGCCGGTATTGTGCCGCGCGCGGCCGGTGCCGTACGCAATGCGCGAGCGGGTCGATGCCGAGCTGGACTCCATGCTGCGGGCTGGTGTCATCAAGCCGGTTGACTCCTCCGACTGGGCCTCTCCCCTGGTCTTGGTTAACAAACCTGATGGATCGCTTCGCATTTGTGCGGATTACAAGGTAACATTGAATCGTGTCTTATTAGTGGATAAATTCCCGGTTCCTATGATCGAAGACTTGCTAGCGAATCTTGGCGGTTGTACTTGGTTCAGTAAGTTAGACTTATCTCAGGCCTCGAGAAGTCGAGCTCGATGAATCCAAAAAAAATTTACGGTAATAAATACATATAAACACAGGGGTCTTTATATGTACAATCGTCTTTTTTATGGATTAGCCCTGGTATTATTCGAAGAATTATAATGAACCTTCTTAAAGATAAACGTAATGCGCTAGTTTTCTTAGATGATATTTTAATTTTTAGTGTATCTGAAAAAGAACGCTTGAGACATTGAAAAATGTACTTTCAAGGTTGAACTTTTATTGATAAAGATGATGAATTCTTATATTTACGCGAACACTATACATTGATTAAAACCACTTTTACGGATTTTATCGCGTTTTATTTATATTAATTTTAATACCCGACGTTTCAGGGCTTTCCAGCACCCATGGTCACCTCAGTCCCCCGAGACCATGGGTGCTGGAAAGCACCTGAAACGTCGGGTATTAAAATTAATATAAATAAAACGCGATAAAATCCGTAAAAGTGGTTTTAATGAAAGATGATGAAGTTGTAAATAATAACAGATTAATGATTAGGAAAGAAAAGTGTGTGTTTTTTTGCGGACGAGATAAAATGTATTGGCTATAATGTTAATAAAGATGGTATAACGGTAGAAAAGATAAAACCAATTTTAAATATGCGAGAACCAACTGACATATCCAAATTACGGTCATTTTTAGGAATGGTTAATTTTTATTGTAGACTTGTGAAAAATTTGAACTATTATTTAAATCCGTTATACACTTTTTTTTAAATAGGTAGCCATTGGTTTTGGGGAAAATCTCCTATATTTATTATTAATATTAGATAAACGTAGACGTAATTTATCAATACGATGTTTATAAGAAGAATTTAAACTTTTGTTAAATTTATACAAGTAAGGTTAATCTTTGTTTTCAAAAGAAATTTTAGGATTAGGATTAATCGTGGGTGCACCCCCTAGCACGTGAAACACCGAAACCATAAAATTTTCTAAGTGCGATAAACACCGCATCACTTGTTTTTTTTTTTACTATTATGATATATTTTCATTTTGTAAAATTGTTTTTCTATAAGCATACACTTGTAAAGGGCTCATACAGTAATGTCGATGAGAAATAACGGAATTATTAAGCTGACAGTCCACCTGTTGGTAGGTGGATAATGTGGTAGATAGATATCTACATTTATCCTCGATTAAGAATCAAAATACAAATTCGTTGTGAGGACTAAGATGAAATACCTCGTTTCCAATAAAAACGGTCCCCAGTTTTCTACACTCATCATACTAAACAAAGCAACTTTAAGCAGCTATTTTGCGCTGGTATTTTGTGACAGTGTGATTTTTTCCCGGTCGAGCAAACCCATTCGTGCTACAACCTTAATAATAGTTGCTGCGTGGCCCTTCCCACAGCTCCACAGATATTCTATATACTAATGTAACTGCACTTTTACTAGTATCATAGTTAACAATTACCCCTGTTTGGCTCAGTGTTTAAATGTAAGGGAATGTCTTTACAAATTTAAAAGTCTAAGGCCTCCTATTATTTCGTTCAAATTTGCAGCGTGTACTTACACGCCCGCCGGACTGTCTTAACGCTTGATTAGTGACTTCATTAGCCCTAGCAATGTTATTTATTTGTCAGGATTTTCCTTCACACACATAATTTTAACTAGCGATTTTATAAACACGGGTGAAGATCAAACAAGAAAAAACTTGTTAATGCAAGTGAGCTCACCAGTGAAGTTACCACGTATCATCATCATCATCATCATCACAGCCCTTCACAAGTCCACTGCTGAACATAGGCCTCCCCCAAGTAATGCCACAAAGCACGGTCCTGAGCCACCTGCATCCATCGACTTCCTGCATATCTTACCAGGTCGTCACTCCATCTAGTGGGGGGTCGCCCTACACTACGCCTACCGGTACGAGGCTGCCACTCGAGAACCTTTCTTCCCCATCGGTTATCGGTTCTTCGAGCTATATGGCCGGCCCATTGCCACTTCAGCTTACTAATCCGTTGGGCTATGGCGGTCAATCTGGTTTTACTGCGGATATCCTCATTTCTGAGTCTATCACGCAGAGAAACTCCGAGCATAGCCCTCTCCATAGCTCGCTGAGCGACCTTGAGCGTCCTCATACGGCCAGCAGTGAAGGACCACGTCTCTGATCCGTAAGTCATCACTGGCAACACGCACTGGTTGTACACTTTAGTTTTCAGAGATTGAGGTATACCTGACGAGAAGATATGTCGTAATTTTCCGAACGCTGCCCAGCCGAGTTGAATCCGTCGATTGACCTCTCGGTCGAAGTTGGACTTACCTAGTCGGACTATTTGTCCCAGGTAAACGTACTCGTCAACAACTTCGAGCATAGTGCTCCCAACAACTACCGGCATAGGTGTGACATGGACATTAAACATAATCTTTGTTTTGTCCATGTTCATCTTAAGACCTATCCGTTGGGAGGCACTATTGAGGTCATTGAGCATAGTGCTTAAGTCCTCCAGCGATTCTGCCATAAGGACTATATCGTCGGCAAATCGAAGGTGAGTGATGTACTCGCCATTGATGTACCACGTATAAATAGATAAAATGATAAGATTTAAATAAAATAAATGGTGACTTTTATAAGCGAAAGTGAAACAAATTGAATTTACAAACGAGCTCTCAACCCACCTGATGGTGAGCAGTAGCCCGCAGTCCATGGACACCTGCAACCAACTTCAAACAAAGAAGGCTCCTGATGCGTTGTCACCACTGAGGACTGGGACAGGATGCCTCACAGCTTGTAACTACATTTATTTATTTATTTATTTACACTTTATTGCACCATAAAAAGATTACAAAGGGCGGACTTAATGCCATTAGGCATTCTCTCCCAGTCAACCCGGGACGTGTGGAAATTATGTGATAGGTGACAAAATAAAATGAACAATAGAGTAAATCAAGGAAAAAAAAAACTACTGATAAACTTAAAAACAAACTAATATTATATATACAAATTCAATAAACTTATATACTCCAAAATATAATACAGATAATATATAATATATACATACATATTCATAGATACATAAATATATACATATTTTAAATACAAATAGATATATAATATAAACCTATAAATAAAATAACAACAAAGGTAACCAAAATTAACCATATTAACTATTATCTAATATTTTCATAAAATGCTTATGTACCAATCTTTTAAAAGCAGTCTTATTAGATGTTTTTCTGACGTCATCGGGCAAGGAGTTCCAGAGCAGTGCAGCCTGAATTGTGAAGGATTTACCAACAAAATTAGTAAAATGTAGAGGGATACTTAGTTTATTATTATATGAGGAACGCAGAGTTCTATCATGCGTTAGGGAAATATATTGAAATTTTTCCTTGAGATAAGAAGGAGTGGATGGATCATTTAAGATAGAGAAGAGAACAAGCAAAATTCTAGAGTCACGCCTCTGTTTAATAGTAAGCCATTTTAGGCGAGAGCGATAGTGAGAAATATGATCAAATTTACGGAGATTGAAAATGTATCTGACGCAATTGTTGAGAAGGCGCTCTAGCTTGTTGAGAAGATTTTGGTTTAAATCCGGGTAACACACGTCTGCATAATCAATGATTGGTAGTATAAGTGACTGTACAAGCATAATTTTAGTCTTAAAGGGGAGAAAATTTTTCAATCGATAAAGTGAACGTAAAGACCCAGAGACTTTACGACATGTTTCGGAGATATGAACCCCCCAGGACAGAGTACTATCGATATGGAGACCTAGATTTTTAACTGAGGGAGAGAACGGTATCAGACGATCATTATAATAGACGGGAGGTAGACTAGCGGCATCTATTTTAGCAAGCATCCTTGAGCTACCCACAATCATCGCTTGTGGGTACATTAACTCTCTACACACTCGCACTAGATGACAGTGTGCTCGTGTGCACCCAGATCTGCACAGACGGACTTCTGTGCAGGTTTGGGTTCTGCCACCAAACAGGGAGTAATACCACCTAGATGAATATAGAAACATCCTCTACGCCTATGCCTGAAGCCTTCTTTAAAACGTGAGGCTTGGGTAGTACATAGACTATGAAAACGTGAGCAATCCTATTGCGCTTATATATTTAACATAAATTAGTTACCGATGATATTACACAATAATATATATAATATTCGCAAAGTTTAACAATTATAAAAACTACTATTTAAAAAACAAGACAGAAAAGAAAATTCAGTATGCTCTAGCCACAAAATGTACAAAGTCGAAAGCTAAGAGCAATTTTTATACGTGGTAGAGCCATGCTGCAGTTATATTAGTAGTATAGTTCTAGCACGAATGGGTTGGCTCGACCGGGGAAGGACCACGCTCTCACAGAATACCAGCGTGAAATAGTAGCTTAATGCTGCTGTGTTTCGTATGGTGAGTGTAGAGAACCGGAAACCCTTTTTACTGGAAGCGAGGTATGTGTATAATATATTTCGGTGAATTTCTTTTACTAGTAAATATTTATTAATACATTAGTACCTTCTATACTATTGCTAGTCAAATGTTTGAGGCATGTTTTTCTATGCAAAGCGGTGTGCTTTTACGCGCTTAACACAAGAAAATTCGCGCTATTAGTACTTTGCTTCCGCAACTTTAGGCTCACATAATTTTTTGGGAAAAAATATAAAGAGGCCTTATTTGTTCAGTAGCTGAGTTTTATACATCGTTACCCTCCCGTGGGAATTATTGTTTTAAATATAGCGCGCTTCAAGGAGCGGTTTTAGCGGTTTGTTACAATTGTACGGCTAATATTGAGTATATATGGTATATATGGTCCTACTGTTACATAGATATGGTGTTTGAAATAGCAATAAGTACATATAAAGTGCATTATAATATGTATGTATGTATCTTAATCCTCACGGGTGACAACGCATCTACATTTTGATTTCTAATCGAGGATAGATGTAGATGTCTATGGGCTACAGCAACCACTTACCATCAGGTGGGCTGTGTGCTCGTTTGTCACCTTATCCTTCAAAAAAAAATCATTCGAGCTTTGACTGATAATGACTAACAAGTTTCAAAGTTTGAGTACACCGTCTCTCGCGCCAAGTGCCTAATATTTTTACGTTTGAAAGAAATAAAAACATTTGAAGGAAATCGAGAATTCATCGAAATAAGTTCTAGTTCATCACTCCTTCTAGAGGTAACTACCCAACACTTCGCCAATCTCCAATGCCAATTAAAAACATTTCTTCCA
>CAJQZP010000614.1:0-38538 GCA_907164705.1 Parnassius apollo
GATAGGCTACGATAAGCTAAACTAAGCTAAGCAAAGATAAGATATGATATGATAAGATAATTAACGTTAATATGAGTTAAGATAATTTAAGACATATTTATAAAATATAAGAAACGATATAATATGATAAGTTAAGATTCGTCAAGATAAGTTAAGATATATTAACATATGAACTTAAGTAAACATTAGCTTAGATTAAGTTAGGACAAAATAAGTGAAGATAAGTTCAGAAAAGTTAAGTTAATATAAAAGAACTTCATTTGTTATAAGATAAGGTAAAACAAGATGGGTTGAGATAAAGAAAAATATGACGAGACGAGACAAGAAAAGACATGATAAGTCATGTAATGTGAGGATGATCAAAGATAATTTAAGACACGTTAATATAAAACAAGAAACGTTAAGATATTATAAGATTAGTTTAGATATGTCAACATAAGATAACATAAGTTATGATAAGTTAAGTGATAGTAGGTCATAATTGACACTTAAATTACAAAACAAAAACACTTCAATCAATTTAATCACTATGATTAGATGTTTTTCCCACATATTCCACAAAATCCTTAAGTGTATGATGAAACTTTATCAATGCATACTCTAAGCTCAAATGGCTTACTACACATCAAAGACGTTCAACTCTCTCTATTCTATTTCCGGCCGTGAACCTCGTCCTTCTAACGTACTTAAGGTTAGTATTCCAGAACATAGAACATTTTTTCGATTTTAACTTCACAATTTATACTATTCTACTCTGGAACGCCTTACATTGATGTTAAGAAAGCTATGAATAAGCTTTTGTTTAAAATATTGACGCAACAACGTTATTAAGAGATAAACCAACTACTATGCCTTTTTTACCGCCTGGAAAAATATAATAAAAAATAATTTTTATTTCATTTTCAATTACATATGTTTATGTACAGGAACAAATATGATTACAATTAAATAAAGTAACAATAAGTCTAACAAAAATAATTATTCATAGCATAAACACTCACGCCTGTCACCCAGAGGGGTAGGCAGAGACCACGGACTTCCATTTGACACGATCCTGACATACCTCTTTCGCCTCCTTTACATCCATATATCTACGCATACATGCTCGTCGGTTAAGGGTACTTTTAACGTGGCCCATTTTCAAAATATCGTCAATTTGGTCGATAAACCTTTATCTAGGGCATCCCTTCCCGACTCTGCCGTTCACATCTGCCATATAAATTTGCTTTGTCACTCTTTCCTCATTCATTCTTTCTACATGACTAAACCACCGAAGCATTCCTTTCTTAATCCTGGTCACAACATCATCTTGCATACCACATTTATCTCTTATCACGCAATTTTTCACCCTGTCATTCAGATTCAACCCTAGCATACTCCTTAAAGACCGCATTTCTACAGCATTTATTCCACTTTCGTGCTTCTTCTGCCACACCCAGCTTTCACTACCATACATTAAATTAGGGACTAACACAGCGTTATGAATTACCATACGTGCCTTTTTTGATACATTCTGGTTCTTCAAAATAGAGTGTAGTGCCCCATTCACTCTATTCCCTGCTTCTAGTGTATATATATATATATATATATATATATATATATATATATATATATATATATATATATATATATATATATATATATAAATATATATATAATGTCTTTAGTGACTTGTTGACCTTGTTATATTTAAACGGTCCTAAGAATATATCTGTTCACAAATGCGTGTTTGGTTTGAGGGTTTACACAGAGCAATATTGTTTTAGAAGCATCAGCCCAGGAAGTAATGCCATAATTGAGTATGGATTAACACAAAGCCTACTTCACCTGTCAACTATCACCTTCACCTTCAAAGGTCTACTTAACCTGTCTTATCAATTTTTTGAAGTCAGCGATGTTACGGAGAAATTTCAAATATAATATAAATATATATATATATATATATATATATATATATATATATATATATATATATATATATAATCATCCTTTCACGGTAAATGTTGATCCAGTGAGAAGTTAGAACAATTGTTGATCCACCTATTTGACGTGTTTGCTCAGCTCCTCGTCGCACAAACTGATATACTTTGATCCATTCTTGATGCGCGTGTGACGTCGGTGGATCTGCACTAACGGATTTCAATATACTCGTCAGCGATTTGACCAACATTTGTTGATCTATCAACGGTCGAAAAAATCATACTGAATATGATTTTTTAGATCCAGAGTATATTTAATTTATATGCAACATTTACTTAGACTAAGTGGATCCGTAGCCATAATTGACGAATAGGTACTCGAACACGAAGCGGCAACGTCGCGTTCTGTGTGTGACAGAGAACCCAGTAGGCTACTTCGTTATAGTAATAAGGTAAGAAAATAAGTTATCTGCTGATTTTGTGGATCAAACTTTGGCAGGTTTTATTGTGGAAAGACGTTTGTTCGAGTTTTTGTTATCGTGTGAGTGAATTTGTGTTATTTTATTCATTTGTCATAGATCAATTAGAAGATGATGGATACAAATTAATTTGTCACTCGAGTGTGTGTGTGTGTGTGTGTGTGTGTGTGTGTGTGTGTGTGTGTGTGTGTGTGTGTGTGTGTGTGTGCGTATGTGTGTGTGTGTGTGTAAGGGTGGGGGGTGCCATTTAGTTTGCGCGCGTATGTTTGCATGTGTGTGAGTGTATGTGCGGGTGTGTGTGTGTGTGTGTGTGTGTGTGTGTGTGTGTGTGTGTGTATGTGTGTGTGTATGTGTGTGTACGAGCGCGCGTGCGTGTGTTTGTATGTGTGTGTGTGTGTGTTTGTGTCTGTGTTTGTGTGTATGTGCATGTGCGTGCGTGCGTGCGGTGTGTGTGCGTACGTGTGTGTTCGTCTGAGTGCGTGTTTATGTGTGTGTATGTGTGTGTGTGTGTGTGTGTGTGTGTGTGTGTGTGTGCACCCAGAAAACGGAGTCGGAGAATGGAGACATGGAGCCGGAGGTGAATGCAGCGTAGTATGTGGTGGTGGCGGAGGAGAGGAATTTGTGGTGAAGTCGGAAATAGTGCAAACGGGGAATTGTGTTGAAGGCGGAAAGAATAGTGACGGCGCGTGGTGGTGGCAGCGGAGGGAGCGGAGTTTGTTGTTAAGGTGGATGGAGCAGAGTTTATGGTGGAGGCGGAGGTAGCGGAGGTGGAGAACGAAAGCTTAGAGAGGAGTGCGGTGGTAGATGTGGTGGCGTAGGTGGTAGAGGTGTTGGTGGGTGCACTAGAGTGCAGTAAAGTGGTTACCGCGTGAGGGCAAGTGAGGCTCATATAAAAGACAGTTGGTTACAGCGAAAAACAGTGTGGCTGGTAAGTGGATATCGATACTGCCCCTAAAGATGTTACTACGAGGTTATTCATTTTTCCGAATATCAGCTTGGATACCTATTAGTACTAGAGACAAAATGAAAAGAACTTTTGTTTTATTACGGTTTCATCATAACTAACAAAACAAACCCAAACTCTGTATACCTAGTTCTACTAGTCCAGGTGTTATAGTGTTAGTTAGCGAAGTACACCTTCAGGTCACTTCAGCAAGTCCGGAGGTAAGGACTCATCATAACTAACAAAACGAGCCCAAACTCAGCACACCCAGTTCTACTAGTCCAAGAGTTCCACTAGTAATCCCGAATTACATTTTGAGGTCACTCCATCAAGACCGTAAGGTAAGGTCTCATGATAATATCTCATGTAATAGTAATAATAATCGATTCTATACCTATCAATTTTGTAAACGCGTCCTTAAAAATCTTGATTATGAAGATGTAGAAAACATGTTAACTGGTTTATGGTAGACACACACACACACAAACACGCAAGCGCGCGCGCAAACATGCACACATGCGCACATGCACAAACGCATACACACACTCACGCATGCACACTGCCGCACAGACACGCACACACACAAACATAACAGTGCACACATGCGCACACGCACACCCATTCATACACACACACACACACACACACGCACACACACACACACATACACACACACACACACACACGTACGCACACGCACACATATGCACACAAACACACACACACACACACACACACACACACACACACATACACACACACACACACACACACACACACACACACGCACGCACGCAAACACGCACTCAGACGAATACCTTATGTCGCCGTTGCCACCACTTCCGCTACAAGAAGGGGCGTTGTCGAGTAATTCGTTAAAAAAAAGTCGTTTATTTCGACCACAAGGATCATAGATGTTAGTAATAATACAAATCTTAAAACTAGTTTTTGTAAAACTTAAAACTGTTTTAAACCTAATTTTAAAATTATATATAAGACAGGCCCGATTAGTCAGCACGTGCACCATATGACAATGGTTCAGGTACTGACCTCAAACCTATCAGAAAATGCCCTCAGGATACCATTGGAACTGGCCCGCACCCTGCGCACCAGGGATGTGCATCGTTTACGCATGGTGGTGTAGAAACAATCCACACGCGCATCCGCGAACATACCCGGCGCATTACAATAACGAGGTAGACCAAACAGCACCCTGAATGCATTTCATAACATGCATTTAATCTGTAGCTTTTACCGCCAAAGATACGAAACGGCAACGTCGCGGCTGCATACAGCCAATCCGATCGTTTATCTTATCGTTTGCTGTGCTCTGATTGGCTCATTTAAATCGGATCAACATTTTCCGTAACCATAGCAAGGTGGATTTGTATATCGGATCAACTTCGGCCAACGCTAGCAAAGAGTCTCGTGAGTGCAGATGTTGATCCGGTCGGAGCCACATTAGTTACCACCCTGTATATATATATTAATTTATGAACTCTAGCATAAAGTAAATCGATGTGCTTGCAGAAATTTAAATTCGTATCAAGCGTGATACCTAGATATTTTATATTGTCTGTTTTTGTTAATGCGGGACATGCACATGTAGTGTCATCATACGAGCTACAATTATGAGCGTAAATATTTAAGTGAGTAGGTATGTTATTGTTTCTATTTAAAAGTAATGTATTTTGGGTTTTATCACGTAACATAAATACTTACACCTGTCTTTCAGAGGGGTAAGCAGAGACTTCCATTTGGCACGATCCTGATACACCTCTCTCGCCTCCTCCACATCCATATACCTACGCATACATGCTCATCGGTTAATTGTACTCCTAATTTGGCCCATTTTCAATATCACCAATTTGGTCGATAAACTTTCGCCTAGGACATCCTTTTCCGACTCTGCCGTTCACTTCGGCAACATAAATTTTCTTTGTCACTTTTTTCTCATTCATTCTTTCCACATGACCAAACCACCGAAGCATTCCTTTCTTAATCCTGGTCACAACATCATCTTGCAAGCCACACTTTTCTCTTATCACACAATTTCTCACCCTGTGATTCAGATTCAGCCCTAACATACTCCTTAACGACCGAATTTCTACTGCATTTGTTCTACTCTCGTGCTTCTTCTGCCACACCCAACTTTTACTACCATACGTTAACGTAGCGACCAACACAGCATTGTGAATTGCCATACGTGCCTTTTTTGACACATTCTGAATTTTTACAATAGAGTGTAGGGCCCCATTTACTTTCTACTTTATTTCCTGCGTTCACTCGTCCTTCTATATCCTTATTATATCTCCCATCCCTGCTAAATATGCATTCCAAATATACAAATTCATCTACTTGCTCGATCAACTCCCCTTTTATCCTTATTTCACATATCGTTTTACTTTCTTCTCTTTCAAAAACCATAACTTTCGTCTTACTTGCGTTCACTTTCATACACCTTTCTTTTAATGATCTGGTCATTAATGTAACCATCATTTGCAACTAGGCCGCCAGCGACGTAAGAATAACTTGATCATCGGCGTATAAAAGGCATTTGACGGTTAACTCTGGGTGAGTTCTTAATCCGCATACTTTAACTCCCAAATTTTCCGAACAACTGTCCGTAAATAGGTTGAACAGTCACGAGAAAGCCACACAGGCCTATCTGACACCTTTATGGATGCGCCAAACCAGTCCGAGTAGATCCTGTTGATCCTAACACAAGCACTTGATTCCCTATAAAGAGATTTTAAAGCCTGTATCAACCCAGCGCTCAACCCAAATGATTTCAGTGTTTGCAATAGCACATCCCTGTCCACTCTGTCATAGGCCTTTTCTGAGTCCATGAACGTACAAAAAACCTTTTGGTTTTTAGCAAAAAACTTCTTAGCGATCATGCGCATGGAAAAGACTTGATCTGTACACAACATTCCCTTTCTAAATCCCGCTTGCACATTCCAAATTTTTCCATCAGTTTCTTTGATGACCCTTTCAATTAGTACGTTAGCATACAGTTTTCCTACAATGCTAAGAAGGCTGATACGACGGTAGTTTTTATAGTCCTGCTGCGACCCTTTTCCTTTTCCTTTATATAGTGGGAATAAGTCCCAATATATAAAGGAAAAGGCATTAGTCTACCGGTATCCGCTTCAGTTCCCAGCATAAATTAAACAAGGTGTGCAGCAGGCCTGCTACCATTTCCTCTCCAGCCCTTAGCATTTCGAGTGAAACTCTATTACATCCTCATATATATCATTATTTCATCTATACTTATATCGCTACCTCTTTCCTTTTCTTTCGAAGTTTCTACATATTTCATTTAGTTCATACGTCATCTCTTCACTCATAAACATGCTTTCCAAAAATTCCTTCCATCTCTTTAAACTCAAAACTTCATCATTTGGAATATAGCCATTGGCAGTTCTTACGAGTTTCCAGAACATTCTAATATTTGCCTGGAAGTTATCCGATATTCTATTCGTGTATCATTCTTATCTGTTCTTTTTGGTTTTTCCTTTCAACTACTTCTTTTACTCTCTTGTTTAGATGTCTAAAGACTGGCTTCTTTCTTTCAATATCATCATTCGTACCTCCAAAATTACCAGCCTTTGTTGCTAGTAAATCTAGCCATGCTCTCTTCTTTGCTTCAACTTCCATATGTACCTCATCATCCCACCAAAACGTATCATTTTTACATTCATTCTTTCTCTTACTAGCACCACATACTTTGGTAGCTGTGTCCACTAAACTTTTCTTAACATTTTGCCATACATTCTCCTCAAGTCCTCATTCATACATAATTCATTCAAATCACTTATATTTTCTCTCAGTCTACATTTGTATTAGTTTTTTTCACCTTCATTCTAACTTGTAGCCTGATCTAATACGCTGTAACGCAGTAGTAGACACAGATGTCTGATGTCGCCAACGCCTGACTATTTTTTTATAGAGTAAGGG
Source organism: Parnassius apollo (assembly GCA_907164705.1). Lineage (NCBI taxonomy): Eukaryota > Metazoa > Arthropoda > Insecta > Lepidoptera > Papilionidae > Parnassius > Parnassius apollo. Next base: position 7,302 of record CAJQZP010000614.1, read on the forward strand.
TGGCAAACGAGCACACAGTCTGCCTGATGGGAAGTGGATGCTGTGGTCCATAGACATTTACATTTATCCTCGATTTAGATTCAAATTGCAGATGCGTTGTCACCCCTGAGGACTAATATGGAATGCCTCGTTTCCAGTTAAAGAGGGTCTCCGGATATCTACACTCACCACACAAAACACAACAGCATTAAGTTGCTAATTTATGTTGGTATTCTGTGAGAGAATAGACCATTAATTTGGCATAAAACCAAATAATAAAAACCCAATAGTAAACCACCAATAGTATACTCTTGTATCTACCCCTGCGCTCCTCATTCTTTCATCCACAACTATGAAATCTATCATGCTTCTATCATCACATCTTTCCCAAAATACTTCTTCAAAAATATTCTTTTCCATACATACGGTGAGGAAGTTTTCACTATTCTCATTTGTTCTTTCATCACCAAACGTTCCCAATATCCTTTCATAACCAAGCATTTCACCCCAACCCTTCCATTAAAATCTCCTAGCACAATAATATTTTAATTTCCCTTACCTTTCATTAACACCACCCTTACCACTTCCCAAAACTGCTCTCGGATATAAGTGGGCTTAGACCTGTCTAGGGCGTAGACCCCTAGCACAAACAACTTCTTTAAGCCCACTTTCATTCGTATCCATAGCAATCTTGGGCTTACACATTCATACCCTTTCACACTTTGGCCCATTCTTTCTGAAAGGATGAAACCTACTTCCTGGCTTGCCCGCTCTGTCTCGTCTATACCAGACCAGTATACGGTATACATGCCATGTGTGACATCCTTTCCTTTCCGTTTCGTTTCATTTACACATAACACATCTATTCGTATATCATGTATGATGTCGCATACTTCATCCATCTTATTATTTATCTACTACACATACATTCAGCGTAGCCAGACGGACTTCTGCAATCCACTTTTCACGCCTCCGGGAGACAGAATGTGACGGGTGGCGAACTTTGTCACCGGTTCTTCTCCCAGAGATTCTTCGCACCTCTGCCCCATTAAAGGGGCGCCGGGAATACTTAAGAAATAATATGTTATAAGAATATATAATAAGAATATATAATATAATATAAGAATATGTTATAAAATAATATATATTAAGCCTTGCTGAGGGTATTTATATAAAAAACCACATCTCGTGATTTAGCTAAGAACAACAAGGCTGTGTCATCCGCATACGACATTATGACATCATTTTGAAGTTGAAGATTTCACGAGTCATTTATATAAATTAGGAACAATGTACTGAACAATGAGCCGTTGTAGCTCAGTGAGCCGTGGTAGCTCAGTGGTTAACGCTCGCTGTAAATATAACAGAACGCGAGTAACCCGGGTTCGATCCCCGCCGGCACCAATGAAATTGTTAATTGCAATTTTAAGTGTTGATTTACCACGTGTTCGGCGGTGAAGGAAAACATCTTGATGAAACCTGCATGTCTGAGGAATAAGAAAAAAAAATATTTCGAAGACATGTGAAGTTCGTCAACACGCATTTGGGCAGCGCGGCGGACACTTCCTTGCCCTAAATCCTCTCAGAAATGAGGGGGAGGCCTGAGCCCAGCAGTGGGACGTATATAGGCTGTAACTTTACTTTTTACTTTAGGAACAATGTAAGCCCTGGGATACTACCCTGCGGGATTCCATAAGAACTCTATTGTAATTCAGTATATTCTAACCGAATTTTACACACTGAAAGCAATCACTGGGGTAATCGAAAAAAAGTTATAGTTGAGTTCCCCTTATGCCAAGTGTTTCAAGCTTTTGTAATAGTATAGGGCAAGAGATAGTATCAAATGCTTTGGAAAGGTTTAAAAAGATCCTAATTGAGTGCATACAACAAATTTTCAAGATTACTTGTCTCTCTGTATCTGTAGCCTAATGGCAGGGCGCGGACCTCGAACTCAAAAAGGTCGTGGGTTCGAATCCGCCATTCGTCTACTGGCGTGAACCACTCGTAACACAAGCAATTTAAGCTTACCACGAGTGGTTAAGGGGAAAATTAGTAATGTTTATAGCATTGTTAATATTTTTTTAAAAGTCTTATTCAAACAGAATTGCGAAATCACTTTTCTCCGCAAGACTTAATTTTTTAAAACAAAAAATCTCATCAATGTTATTTTTTATTACTAAAACTATTAACTAATCTCAACCTCTGTATAGTTTTAAACGGTTTTATTTAGTTTGTCCTGTTATTTGTTTTTTTTTATATTAATAAAAAAAATAACCTGACTGGTTTTTTTATATATTTTACATTCATTTTTGAATTCAATAAGCGTATCGGTATCGGTATCACCGATATTTTTATACGAGCATCGGATCGGTATCGTATCGGCAAAAAGGCGTATCGAGGCATCCATAAGAAAACTACTTGTAATAAAAAATAAATTTCCAAAATATACTTTTCTACACGAAAAAAGAGCATATTTTAGTAAATTCAAAATAGAACAAACTCCAACCCGGGGCACGAAGGAGTGTTCTAATTTGTACCCCGGGTAGGAGAAATATGAAGTTTCAGCTGGAGAGGACACCTGAGTCTCGGTTAAAAAGAGCCAGGCTAGCTTCGCCGTCTCCAGGTGGTAGTGGACAGCGTTAATATTGGAATGAAATCTCTTGATGTTTGTTTCGTGATTGGAATGAATTCACGGATTATTGCTCCGCTTGCCACTAGCAGTTTTAGTAGCGAGCGGAATTTACCCTTCCCCCTCCTAGGCAGTCTAAGCACTCACGCTCACACATAAAGTAGCTTAGTCGTTGATGCTCAGCGAAGGATTCTCCTTCACCAGGGGTGAGGATACTCTCCTGGGGTAGTTTTTATTTGATTTCGCTATGATGTTAAGGGGGAGGGGGAATTGTGCCTCCGGTCATCTACACTTACCAAGCGAAACGCAGAGCTAAACCTCTGCTTCACGCTGGTATTCTGTGAGGTCGTGGTACCACCCCGGTTCGAGCCGGCCCATCCGTGCGAGAGCAATAGCCACTACGTGGCTACCACTACCACTGTCAAGTCAAGAGGATGGCTGCCGTTTTGGTTTATTTTAGCTCAGTCTTATAGCAGCTACTCTTTATTTATTATTTCAGCTCAGTCTTAAAGCAGCAACTCTTTATTTATGTCTTATTAAAATATTAGTTGGTAGCACAAAATCATAAATATTTTTGATAGTAAAATAGTTTGTAAGTACACTCAACAATTTAAGTTGAAACATCAGCGAATTAAAAAATTAAATATTTATCTTGACTTCAATTTCATGTAACATAATAACAACTAACTAAAAAAAATGTATGTAACATATATTTTTAAAACAACCAAAAAAATTAATAACCCAAAATCTCGTACCTTTTTTTTTTGCGCCCGAAGCAAATTTGGGCAACCCTCCGGAAAGCGGGGGAGGGAGGTGGGGAATGCTCATAGCACACCACGCAGCCGGCTGCGTGGTTATGTGGAGACTTTTACCCACTAAACCCCACCTTTTAGGGACTGGCTTAATGGTCTAACTAGAGATCTCTAAGCCGTATACGAACGCGAACCTCCTTGGCAGAAAGGAGGGCGCAAGCGGCGAAAAGCCGCTTAGACGAGTGCCTAACTAAGGCAGATTAAGGGATGTGTTATGTAGGCTCGGCCTGAGCCGCCAGGAGGCAGTTCAGGTCAGCCGAAAGCTTGTTGGGGGGTCCGAGAGAGAGTTTCTCGGTCTGCGCACACTATAGCGAGTGTGGATAGGGGCTGCATAGGCAGCTGTCTCACGATTATGATATATAAGATATGATTTGGGTGGGACTCTGAGACCTTGAAAAATCTCTAAGAGTGATTTAAGGAACTGCTGGATTGTTGGGAGCTCTAAGTCTCGATGTAAGTCGGCATTACGGACATAATAGGGCGAGTTAGTGGCCCTACGACAGAATAGATTTTGGACTATTTGAAGTTCGTTTATAGCTTTGGGCTTAGCATGTGCGAAAATGGGGGCCGCGTAGGTCATGACAGGTCATATGCGGACCTTATATAGGGTTCGCTTGTTGCGGAGGGACATTTTACTGTCTGCCCAACATGCTATTGAGCCTACCCATGTAAAATCGTGCGGTGCGAGTAACGTTCTTGATATGGGGATCGAAAGTGAGCCTTGCATCAAGGGTGACGCCTCAGTTTAGTTTGCCATGGGACAGGGGTTCCTAACATCCTGATTGGCGGAGTGGTGGTGAGACGACGTCGTTTATAGTCGAAGCGAACGGCGGAGCTTTTCTCCGGGTTTACGTCGATACGCCATTTTTGGAACCAAGCTCCTAAGTCGCTTACTGACTTTTGGATCTTGTTCCGAATCTGTGGCAGTGAGTTGCCTTTAGAGTAAAGGGCTTTGTCATCCGCGAAGAGGGCTAGTTTAACATCATACGACGGGATAGGGATGTCGTTGGTGAGTAGTATATATAGGAGGGGGGCAAGCACAGAGCCTTGAGGGACACCGGCTTTGATTTGACGAGTAGAGGATAGCGTGCCTTCGTGTCTAAATCAAAAGGTACGATCCTTCAAATAGGAGGCTACAAGGCGAATGAGACGGTCTGGGAGGCCTAAGTCGTACAATTTGTAGATAAGGCCCTCGTGCCAGACTCTGTCGAATGCCTTGGCAATGTCGAAGAAGACCGCGATGGTTTTTTGCCGACGAGGATAAAAACCGCTGAGGATATATTCCGCTATGCGGTGAACTTGCTGGGGGCACGAGTGTTTGGCTCGAAACCCGAATTGTTGTGGGATGACAAGAGGGTCGCCGTCTGTGGGAAACAAATGGCGCCTCATGCGCACGAGAATGACTCGTTCGAAAAGTTTGCCCATGGCCTTGAGGAGGCTGATGGGACGGTGATTGGAGGGGAGGTGGTGAGGTTTGCCTAGCTTGGGAATGCCAATGACAGTTGCCTCTTTCCATGAGGTGGGAAAATAGCTGAATTCGAAGCAGGCGTTGAAGATTATGGCCAATAAGGCGATCACCTGCTCCGGAAAGTATTTGAGGGCTTGGTTGGAGATGCCATCCGCACCCGGTGCTTCTTTGGGCTTAAGTCCTTTGATGGTAGATGAAATCTCATCTTTGGACACAGTGATGGGGCCAGAGGCGGTAGGGGGCGAGTTCCGGCGACGGACCTCGTCCTCCACTAGTTGGATGTGTATGGGGTCAGTGGGTTGTGAGCTGGGAGAGCATTGAGCGGCGACGCTGTCGGCGAAGCACTCAGCCTTTTCTTCGTCTTCGAAGGCAATAGAGCCGTCGGGACGAGACAGAGGGGGAGTATGCGTTATAGCGTCTATCCGAAGGGCTCTCGCCATCTGGTAGTACGCTGTGTGGGAGGGAGAGATTTTCTCCATGAGATTGCCCCTTTCGAGGTCTCTGTAATCCCGGAGGCGGTAACGGAGTTTGCGTTGAAGGCGGTGGGCCGCGACTCTATATTCGGGAGTGGGATAGCGTGCAACTCTACGGATGGCAGCTTTTTTGGCTTTTAGCAGGTTGCTAATATCTAGGGGAAGACTAGTTTTAGCAACCGGGACAACCTTTTCATTCTCATTAAGAGAGGATGTTATAAGTGAGGTGAGATTTTCGACCGCGGTGTCTATTTTCCCCGTACTGTCGAGGACGTCGGATGAAAGGGTTATGGGAGGGTCCGGAGAGTCTATAGCCGAGGCTAGAGACTTCTTGAAGCCCTTCCAGTTGGTGTAGGTTTTGGAAGTGGAAGTTGGAGATGGCTGATGGCCAAGAAGGAGGCATACAGGATGGTGGTCGGATCCTAGATCATCGAGAGACTTGATTGCTCTAAGGTTAAGGGAGACTTCTTTAACTAGAGCAAAGTCTAGCACGTCAGGAGCGTAGTTAACATTGTCGGGATGGTGGGTGACAGTGAGGAGGCTGTAGATAGTCAGGCCGAGAGACTGAGTGATATTGAGCAGCACCCTGCCACTATTGGTAGTAGTGTGGCAGGTCCATTCAGTATACTTGGAGTTCAAGTCTCCAAACTTAATGACTGAGTCGCCTAATGCAAGGATGGCTTCGAAATCACCCTTAAGGGGAGGGTTCCGCTAGGGATATAGCTATAATGATTGACTGGTGTCCAGTCATGGCTAACCTAGTGATAGTGGCTTCCATACTGGTAAGCGTCGGAGTGGATATGTGGGAGCAATGAAGGGACTTCTTGTAATAAATGTCAGTACCGCCGCCTTTGCGGTCGGGTCTGTCATTACGCAGAAGTGAATAATTTTCAATAGAAAGGCCTTTAGAGACCTTCGAGCTGAGGTGGGTCTCCTGAAGGAGGAGGAGGTTTGCTTTGCGATCTCGAAGAAATAGCCTAAGCTCTGGGAGGTTATTTCGCAAACCGCGGATATTGAATGAAACAAGCGACAAACCCTTTGGTTTGATACGACCGTGCGATATTGCGGGAGCAGAGGGCTCCGGCATAGTGTTATTACAAGGACCTTAGTAGGTTGATGTGCTCAGTAAGAGTAAGGAGACGGTCCTGAGGGGACTGAGCGGTGCGCAGTTTACGCGCAAGGATAAAGATTTCCTCTATATTGATATTATTCATAGTGTTATACACTAGGCTTAGATCTTCACTACAGGGTCTGCCTGTTTTTGTGGGTCGGCGGAGGGCCGCGGGATATTTGACGCCTTTGGGAACCCAGGGTTTATTGGAAGCGGCGCAGGCTGGGAGAGCGGAAGGCTCATATGGGGCCGAGGAGGGCCCTGAGTTGGCCGATAGGGGCCCTGAGGGGGCCGATAAATGCCCTGTGTGAGCTGACATGAGCCCTGAGGGGGCTGAGGTAGGGGCTGGCCCTGGCGGGGCTTGCGGCTTACAAGAGCCGGGAAGGTTCGGTCATTGACCTGAGGTGGAGCTTTGTGGCTCGGAGGTGGGCGAGGAGCGCGAGGGCAACCTCCAAAATTGGCCGGGTGGCCTGTTTGTCCGCAAAGGACACATGAGGGTGGGGATTCGGCGTTTTTGTGCCGAGGGCACTCTTTCGAGTGATGGGGTTCTAGGCACTTAAGGCACCTGGGTGGAGCTGAGCAGTTGGCTGCGTGCCCATAGAGTTGGCCGCGGTGGCACTGCGCTGGGTAACCGCGCCGGTGTGGGGCTTTGACCTTTACACGCGACAGGCCGCACACAGTGCGTACCTCGCGGAAGATGTCCTTCGCCTCCGGTACATTGGTGAGAACGAGGAGGGCGAGGTTAAATCTTTCGCCCCTGCTGCTGTGCATTTTGTACACAGCCTTTATGGGGAAGCCTTGGGACCTAAGGTCTTCCAGAATGTCCTCGTTTGCGAGTTCATAAGGAACTCCGCGGAGGACTGCCTTAACCCTCCTTTCTTCGGCGAGGGCGTATGTGTGATAGGACACACGCTCGGCCGTGAAGAGACGAGTTATATTCCGGAAGTCTTCTATAGACGCCGGTATGATTTTGATTTTGATTGGTGGCTTGGTCATATTTGAAACCTTTTTCGTAGAGGGTTTTGGATAACTGTGTGAATTTAGCCTTGTCTCTGAGAAAAACAGGGGGCGGGACTTGGTTTTTAGTCAATTTGGGAGCGCAGCGGGTTGCTGGCTTGGCGCTAGTGTCTTTCGACTGAGAGGCGGCAGCGTTTGGGGCAGCGGAAGTAGGGGCATCGATGGGAGCTGCGGAGGTGGAGGCAGCGGCGGATGGTATGCGGGCGGCGGCGGCGGCTGCCAGGGCGGGGGGGGTGTGGGAAGTCGCGGCGCATTTCTGGCCGCGCTTAGATTCCACTAGCGTGAATTTTGCTGAGTCGGTTATCGTTCCTACGGAGTCGGATGAATCCGAGGAGCCGGTGGAGCTATGGGCGGTCCTCTTACGGGAGGAGGAGGTAACGGACGTGGTGTCCGAGTGCTCCATATCGGAGTCGTGGGACGCGGGCACATCGGTCTGCGGGGCAGCCGCTTGGGTCGCGAGGAAAGCCGCGACGGCGGGCGGGGGTACACATGCCTTAGGGGCAGCGGGAAAAATGACGTTGGCGAGAAGGGTCACGTCAATTTGGGTGGGTACGGGTAGTCCTGCAGCTTGGACGATTTGGACGATCGTGGCCGCAAGTTGGCTCATGAGATTGCTTATGTCTATGGAAGACAAGTTGATCTGGACAGAGGGGTGACGATTTATTCTAAGAATCTAGAGGTCCCTGTTCTGAGAAGAACAGGGCCTTGGGTGGCAGATAGGGAGGACTGACGTTCCCAGAAGCTGGGGTCCCTATGTTCTGAAAAGAACAAGGGCTTGCTCTGAGAAGAGCAAGAGACGATCTTCCAAGAACAGTAACAACAACAAAGTAACAGTGTAACGAAAACAATAACAGAAAAATTAAAATAAAACAAAACAAAAGCAAAGCGCGCTCAAACCTCCCCGCCGGAGTGAGGGGGCAAGAACGATGCGAAAACAAAGAAACTCACCAACGGCGTCTGCTCGGCCGTTATTAGCCGGGGAGAGCGGGGCGCGCGGGCGAGAGGTTGCACTCCGCACGAGGTTGGAGCACGAACTGTATGCACGACCGCTTGGGGGCGGTGCGCAGATGGAACTGGTGTCACTGATTTCGGACCATTACAAATAAGAAATACTGGCAACATTCTCCCGTTACGTAATCCCGAAACATTGACATTCGTACAACATTGTACAATTGTACTTCGAATAACCTTCAAAATTGTGTTGGAATAGTAAAATAAAATATAGTTAAATGAGTATTTACGAGTGAAACTATATTGCTTTAGACGTTTTATTTATTTATTTAAGAGTTTATGTACACACATACTTTGATAGGAAAATAGTTAAAACAAAATTATGTACAAAGGCACTACTTATTCCATAAAGAAATTTCTTCCAGTGGGCCTATTGAAGGATAGTTGAAGGAAATAGAGGTAGTCATGGGTGCACTTTATTAAAATATACAATACAATACAAATATACAAACTTCCATATTCATACATTAAATATATTATATTTTTAATGTTACATGTATAAATATCTACACATCACGAATTAATCATTATGGTGTGAATGATAATGCTCTTTAACAAGTCTTTTAAACATAGACACCGACTTAGCGTCACGAATCCTAAAGGGAAGTGAATTCAACAATCGTACTGCATTAACAGTAAAAGAATGAAAATAGAGTATATTATTGAAAGACGGAAATCTTAACAGTGTTCTAGTATTTGATCTACATGGAACATCTGGAGGATGAACAAAAGTAAAGCAATTTTTTAGATATAGCGGAGTATGAGGGTTATGTATATATATATATATAGGCGGATGGGGAGCCATTTAAGCTGCTTGCGATAAACAGAGACGTGATCAAACTTCTTTAAACCAAAAATGTATCGAATACATAAATTTTGGAAGCGCTCGAGTTTATTAATTTGCTCCTCGGCAGCATCCAAATAGCAGACATCAGCGTAATCTAAAATTAGCAATATAAGAGTCTGGACTATAGATATCGTAGTAGACAAAGGTAAAAAACTTTGAAGGCGTTTTAGAGAATGAAAGGCGTGAAATATTTTCCTGCTTACATCCGTATCATGTGCGCCCCAAGTCAAATTGCAGTCGAAAATAACACCTAGGTTCTTGGCAGTATCTGAGTAGGGAATGGTGGCACCATCGATTCGTAGAGTTTGGAGAGAGGAGAAATCAGGCGTGCCACGTGCATGTCTTTTACCTATTATCAAGGCTTGGGATTTAGTTGGGTTTAATGTGAGACCAAATGATCTCGACCATTTGCTAATCTTATTTAAGTCGTCATTCATAGCTTCAATCGCCAAGTTGGCTTCGGATGCCACCAAATTACGATATAACAGCAAATCTTTAGCATAAAGGTGGTAGTTAGCTGATATGACCTTGGTGATACAATTAATAAAAATGGCGAAAAGCAGAGGAGAGATGACTCCACCTTGAGGTACACCCGCAGTTACATTATACCATTGGGAGTATATTTCACCTGAACGAACACATTGTGACCGATCACGAAAATAGGAGTCAAACCATTGAATAACAGATTTAGACACATTAATCGTCTTAAGGATACTTATAAGGATATCAAAATCAACAGAATTATAATATCGCCCAGACGACGACTATGACGACGATGACGTCTGGGATATGATCAGAATAAACACGCTCAAATTAAACATGTCCTTTCAACGTTACTCACACTTGCGATGGTGCCAACTATTACGTTTACAGCTGCCCATAGAACCTCTCAATCTCGCTCAGAATCTCAGGTGTCCCTACTTTCTGCTTACCGTTCTCTCTTGTGCCTAGTTTTGCGTTGAATTCTCCCATTAACACCGAATAGTGGCTTTTGTAGGAATGTATGGCTCTAGAGATATCCTCATACGTTTCCACCACTTCTTCATCGTGATGTGCCGAGGTTGGTGCGTAAACCTGTATGACCTTCAGCGAATACCGAATACCGTTTGGTGATTCTGAGTATAAGGTACGCCCTCGTCGGCATACTCCCAATTTTTACAACGTTATTAACGAGAGACTTGTGGACGATAAATCCGACACCTCCTTGGGACAGATGGTTGCCCTCCCGGTTATGGAACAAGTTGCCGGATTCGAGGTTTACCGTATCCTCCTCCTCTCTTTGTACCTCAGATATACCTATAATACCCTAGCGCAACTCGTCTATCTCTTCTTCTAGCTCCAGGATCTTCTCGTCAGTCCTCAGGGTGTGTGCTTCATTTGTTGCCGGGTCGAGTCATCTTAGGTGGCAGCTGAACCTAGACCGGAGATTCTTAGCTTGGCGAACGGGTTGGCAAACGCAGTCAGGAAGATGCTGCTGCCCATCTCCGCCATTTTAAACTTCTTTCACCAACCCCAGAATTTGTCCAGGCTGTAGGTCGATATTAATTAATACACGACCCTAATACTCTCAATCTGCACATCAAGAAAGGAGAAATAGGTATTAGAAATAACACCGAAAATACATACAAAAATACATATAGTCGAATTGTAAAGTTCCGGATACTGTAACATGCTACACTGCAGCGTAGCTGCAGCACGTATGGGTCAGGTCGACTAATGAAGCGTTCACACAGAACACCAGCATGAAATAGCATTATGCTGCAGTGTTTCGCATGGTGACGGTAGAAAATCGGATATCCTTTTTAACGATAACGAGGCATTCCATCTTATATCCCAGCGATGACAACGTATCTTCGTTATGATTTTTGGTTACCGATACCTATAGTTTAGTTTAGTTATATTTACTTACCATTAGGAGGTCTGTGTCATTTTTACTCATCGTCCGTACTTATACACGTCGATTTGATTGTGACAACACATTTACGTAAACTTTTTTCTCAGGTGTTACTGGTTTTTGTAGTGTGTTGTGAATGCCAAATCAGTAGAAATCATCATGGCTGTTAGGCGGGAAATAAAGCTGCAGTTTTCAGTAGATTTGACAGCATACAGGTAACTGAACAGACAGATCTCTAAATACATGCGGCGGCGGGACTTACGCAACTTAAATACAGCTCGTATTGAAGAAGGTATTGAGCGGAACCAGGGCTCCAAGGTTTTTGCCAGAGATCTTTCTACCAGAAAGAGCCTACTGTCGAAGCTGAAGACTGAGTGTGGTAGCATCGTTTCTGGGACACCTTTTTTTTAATTTTGAATGAGATTGAGAGGTTCTACGGATAGCTGTAAACGTCATCGTTGGAGCAACACGCAAGTTGAGTAACGATTTCAGAGCAAGTCTTATCCGACACTATTCCGATGATATCCCGGATGTCAGTCTGAGCGAGATTAGAATAACTCTCCAGCACCTTAAAAACAACAAGTGCCCGGGCGAGGACGGAATTACAGCGGAGCTTCTGAAAGCGCGTGGAAAACTGGTACTTGAAGTCCTACAGAAGCTACTTAATTCTGTTCTCCATGGTGGCACTACTCCCGAGGCGTGTAGTAGAGGTGAGAGCGTATTGTTCTTCAAGAAAGGTGACATCGCTCTCTTGAAGAACTACAGACCGATTTCCATTCTGAGACGCGTCTACGTACTGTTTTCGAAAGTCATTACGCACGCAGACTCGATGACTTCCAGCCTCCCGAACAAGCAGGTTTCCGAAAAGGCTTTAGCACCATAGACCACATACATAACCTTCAAAAAATTGTACAGAACAGTACAATCTGGCACTTTGTCTGGCGTATTTGGTCTATGAAAAAGCCTTTGATTCCGTCGAAATTTGGGCGGTGCTACAGTCCCTTCAGCGATGCGAAGTTGACTGTCCGTATATCGAAGTGCAGAAGTATTTGTACAGTAGGGCTACGATGGCTATCTGAGTACAGGTTCGAAGTACGAAACCTATCCAACTGCAGAGAGTTGTAAGACACGGTAACGTTATATCCCCGAAATTCTTCACAAGTGCATTGAAAGACGTTTTCAAGCTACTGGACTGAAAAGGTAAACACATAACTTACGTACACATAACTCACCTTCGATTTGCCGACGATATGGTCATTACGGCAGAATCTCTGGAGGACCTAAGCACTATGCCCAATGACCTCAATGGTGCCTGCCAAAGGATAGGTCTTAAGATGAACATGGACAAAACGAAGATCATATGTAACGTCCATGTCACACCTATAAGTATGCCGGTAGTTGTTGGAAGCACTAAGCTCGAAGTTTTTCAGGATTATGTTTGCCTGGGACAAATATTCCGACTAGGTAAGTCCAAACTCGACCGAGAGGTCAATGGACGGATTCAACTCGGCTGATCAGCGTTCGGGAAATTACGACACATCTTCTCGTCAGCTATACCTCAAAACCTGAAAACGAGGCTGTACAACCAATGTGTGTTGCTAGTGATGACTTATGGAACTGAGACGTGGCCCTTCTCATCTGGCCATATGAGGACTCTCAAGGTCGCTCAGCGAGCTATGGGGAGGGCTATGCTCGGGGTTTCTCTGCGTGATAAACTTAGAAATGAGGATATCCGCAGTACAACCAGAGTGACCGACATAGCCCAACGGATTAGTAAGCTGAAGTGGCAATGGCCAGCCATATATCTCGAAGAACCGACAACCGTTGGGGAAAAAATGTTTTTGCGTGGCAGCCTCGTACCCTTAGGCAAAGTGTAGGGTGACCCCCCACTAAATGGAGTGACGACCTGGTAAAGCATGCAGGAAGTCGATTGATGCAGGTGGCTCAGGGCCGTGCTTTGTGGCATTCCTTGGGGGAGGCCTTTATTCAGTATTGGACTTGTGAAGGGCTGTAGTGATGATGAAAGTCATCATATGTTTAAAGATAAATAAAAGTTAACGTCACATGCTGTATATATTTACGTCCCGGGTATCTCCCGCTATTAACTATCACTAGCACATATCGCATCGCATTACGCACTTACATCAAGAGCGTACTCAATAAACGCTTAATAAATATTTTATTTAAATTGTTATCAAGTATAAATTTGTAGTATAAGATAGTGAATTGTTAAATAATAATGTTATATCCAGCGATTGCTCGCATGTCACCTTATCATATGTAGCTCCGACATAATATTAGTGCTGTGGTAATTACGTTGCTGTAACATTATGAAACAGTTGACATTTTTTTTAAATTTATTTAGGTGTTGTATGAGTAATTGTACCAACGAATAAATATGTTCATTCTTTTTATTTATATATTTAACAAGTACCCATACAATACATTATATATTATACCTTTTGGTATTGTAACTATCCCTCCCCCCTTTGTTTACATTTTATTTTATGTTGTATAAAAGTGACTGCCTATAAAATATAAAATTAAAGTGACAATAAAAATATATAAGAATAAATACTGATATTTCCCAACGACCTTTTATAAAGGTTTAGTTATAAGCCGTTTGTAATATTTATGGTGTGATTGTCTAAGTTAGGACCCTTATTACATTGTATTTGTTTGGTAACTTAGTTCTTTTATGTGTCTTTTGGAGGAATATAAAACATCAATTCACTAGAGTAATCGAAAGCCGTTGGTAGTGTCTTATATTATTTTAAGCTAAGGGACCCCGTTCATGAAGACAGGGCTCGAAAAAGGCTAAGAACATTAAATCCTATTCCATTTGTCCGCTTCCGTTATAAAAAAGGCTCATAATATTTATATAAAAGTACCCGATACAGGGACGGCACACGCCGTGTGCGGTGAGCCAACCAACGCGCTTCCCTCGAAGGGGACGTTAAGTTGAGAACTGATCCGTAGTTTACAGCAAAATAACTAGCAAACCAGTAAAAGAGAGCTGACGTTATAAAACTTAAAGCTTGACAAGTAACAGAGACCCTTTTACCGTAATGCAGGGTTGTGTATAATTTATGGTAACTTCGGATTTTACTTTCGATTTGTTAATAAATTTGTTCGAGATATCTGTAAGACAGGTAACGCTCGACCAGCGAAGTATCTCGTTTTTAGAGAATAACTGATAAAAGTAGCAATAATGCTAATTCATATGGTAAGTAACTGGAACAGGAGGAGTTTTAACTGGTGACAAGGCAATCTACCTTAGTCTGTAGAGGTAACGCATATGTACTTCGTTCCTTAGTCGAGGATGTAGGTCTTGTAGGTGTCTATTAGTCACATCACCAACTTGCTATCAGATGGATTTTATGTTTGTTCATCATCATTACAATGTGAATCAAATAAAAAAAGGAACTTCAAAGACCTGGAATGACAGCGATCTTTCAACTGTCACCTGAAAAGTACGGCTCGCAAAGAAAGTTAATATGCGTATTAGTAACGTTTTTTTTTTCGTTTTATTTAACTGATATTAGTATTACCGAATCTATATAAATACATGTTGGTGGAATATTTTAAGAACATAAATCCGTGTTTTTTTTTTATAAAGGAAAGCAGCATGATGATAATGACGACCATGATGTCTACTCAGACAGTGACGCAAAAATGAGCGAAATTGAATTGTTAGATTCAGATTCAGAAGAACGAAATAGTATTTCGTTTATGGTTCTTTTGTAGATAAAAATTATTTTAAAAATATCTGTTTTGCTCACTATACTCGTTCGCACTCGTTTTGAATCGCCAGGTGAGTATTATTCTTATTTGAATCATATATTAGAAGTTCAAAAAACGTCGATAGAGAAATTTCGAAAATACTCTTGCATGTGATTGATAGATGTAATTTTTTATAGAATAAGAGTGACAAATGAGCACGAAGTCCACCTGATGGTAAGTGGATACTATGGCCCATAGACATCTACATTCATCTTCGATTACTAATCAAAATGCAGATGCGTTGGTACCTAAGATGAGGACCAAGATAGAATGCCTCTTTACCAGTAAGTAGGGTCTCCGGTTCTCTACACCTACCACACGAAAAACAGCATTATTAAGTTGCTATTTTACGCTGGTATTCCGTGGGAGCGTGGTCCTTCGCCGGTCGAGCCGACCCAATCGTGCTACAACTATACTACTAATATAAGCTGCGGCATGGCTCTACCACGAATAAAAATGTAAAATTCAAGAACTTGCCTTACCTATCCAGACCGATAAACTGCGACGCATCCGATTTTCTACCGACTTCAAAAAGGAGATTCAAAAAGGATATTCAATTCGAGTGTATGTTTTTTATGTGTGTTACCACAGAACTTTTTTCTGGGTGAACCGATTTTCTGGAAAATCCGATTTGATCTGAAAGCTGGTGCTTTTAGTGTGGTTCCATATTAATTTTGCGTGTAAACGCCATACAGAATACCATCAAATACAGGCACAGTCACACGGCTTAGGCGACATGTCGAATAATAGGTACACTTGCCATATAAAAGCCCTCCGTGGGACCACTGCCAGACCGGCGCTCCTGCAGATATGATGTAAGTGTAAGGCATCACCACGGATTGCGTGGTTAGCACGGCTACTAGCCGCAGAGCGTGTCGTACCGCTACCGCCCACATCAAGGG
Organism: Parnassius apollo; assembly: GCA_907164705.1. Taxonomy (NCBI): domain Eukaryota; kingdom Metazoa; phylum Arthropoda; class Insecta; order Lepidoptera; family Papilionidae; genus Parnassius; species Parnassius apollo. The sequence continues at coordinate 23,228 of CAJQZP010000614.1, forward strand.
AATGGGGTTCCACGTTGCGCGACTTTCAGCCGCAGCCTTGAGAGTCTCCTCAGATCCTCTTTCTAGCTACCACCCGCATGAGGTCGACACATATGCTCCACCAACCAATACAAAGGCAGATATAGCCAAAAGGCAGTTATAAGATAGAAAACCAAACACCCCACCCCCCCCCCAATATATATAAAAATAAAATAAAAAAAAAAAAAAAAAATAGTAATAATCCGCCATCAGAAAGGATTAGTGTCACTGAAGTTGTGCATTTTTTGATCATGTTTGTCTCATTCACGTTCAACAAGTTGCATTCAATGATTCAAAGGTGGGTAATTTACAGAGATAGTTTATTATGTTTTTATATAAAACATCATGGAGATCAGACAATCTGCAGCCCCGTAATGAAAAGACCCGACTTGGACAAAGCTACTTATCTCCGTAAAAATGGTTGGAGAGACAGCTGTTATTTGCAAATGGTTGTCTCTAAAGCTAAAGCACCGGATGTTCTACAGCTGTACCATAAAGGTTGTGGTAACACACATAAAAAACATACACTCGAATTGAATACCTCCTCCTTTTTGAAGTCGGTAGAAAATCGGATGCGTCGTAGTTTATCGGTCTGGATAGGTAAGGCAAGTTCTTGAATATTACATTTTTATTCGTGGTAGAGCCATGTCGCTGCTTATATTAGTAGTATAGTTGTAGCACAAACGGGTCGGCTCGACCGGGGAAGGACCACGCTCTCACGGAATACCAGCATAAAATAGCATTTTAAGGCTGCTGTGTTTCGTATCGTGATCGTAGAGAACCGGCGAGCCTTTTTACTGGAAGCGAGGCATTCCATCACAGTCCTCAGGGGTGACAACGCATCTGCATTTTGTTTCTTAATTGAAGATAAATGTAGATGTCTATCGGCCATCATAGCTTCCACTTACCATCAGGTGGACTAAGTGCTCCTTTGTAACCCTTATTCTATAAAAAGAGCCATAGCAACTTGTTGATTTGATTGAGTTAAATTACTGTTAATATTCAATTGATAATCCGACTTGCGTTGCTCCTTGCCCATTTCACTATTAATTATAGTCCACGTTATTTTAATTTTATTGGATACTGTTTAAATTTTGTTGATTAAATGTAAAGCCTTAGCTGTGGAGCATACTTTTTAAATATTTTAGAAAATGCTTTTACATGCGCTCTGAATACACTATGATTGTGTATATCTAAATATACTTTTATAAATGCCTACTTTCGCCCATTTATTAATTAATAATTTATATATCAGTTGGTATGAGTCTTTTTCATACACTGTAACCACGGAAATCTATATAATAAGGCAATAGAAGTCGTAAAAGGGCGTGACTCGTAGACCACAAGCGCGCAAGGAGCGTTGTTTCGGTCACCAGTGTTATTTCGGACGCAGAGACGTAAAAATAGTATTTTGTAAGCATAACGAACTGCGGAATTCTTCCACAACTTGCAAATTTTCAAATAAAGGGATAAAATTTCATAAATAAGTACTTAGTGTTCTAAATAATGTTGTTTTTAATGAAATACACTTAAATAAAATTATTCACTACTACTCCATTGCTAGTACTACGATGCTGTGTAGTGGCGGTTGAGAATATCCACTACCCCATATCTTCCCGTGGGTGTCGTAAGAGGCGACAGAGGGGAGACAGGCAGGAAACGGGCAGCAGCATCTTCCTGATAACAACAATAATATAATAAAAAACTGCAGTTCCCAACCCGCTCGCCAAGTGTAAAGACGCAAACAAACGGCCCCCAGTCCCCGGCGGCTCCGCTATTCCTGGCTACGGTGGCGACCATGGTAATGGCGGGGAAAGGGGTGCTAAAATCTCCCGTGGAGGTTCGGTTGCCACCTATGACGACTCGACCTGGCAAAATATAACTCACGCACCCTGAAGACTGACGAGAAGATACTGGAGTTGGAAAAAGAGGTAGACAAGTTGCGCTGGCATATTATTGGATTATCTGAGGTCCGAAGAGAGGGGGAGGACTCGGTAATTCTCGAGTCCGGCAACTTGTTCTATCACCGGAAGGGCGACCATCTGTCCCAGGGAGGTGTCGGATTTATCGTCCACAAGTCTCGTCAACAACGTTGTAAAGATTGGGAGGGTGTCAACGAGGGCCACATACCTGATCAGCAGAATCACCAAACGGTATTCGCTGAAGGTCATACAGATTTACGCACCAACCTCGGCACATCTCGAGGAGGAGGTGGAGGAAATATATGAGGATATTTATAGAGCCATGCATTCCTCCAAAACCCTTTACACGGTGTTGATGGGAGAATTCAATGCAAAACTAGGCACAAGAGAGAGCGGTAAGCTGAAGTTGGGGAAATTTGGAGTAGGGCAATGAAACCGTAAAGGCCAGCAGCTGGCCGACTTTATGGAGAAAGAGGAACTCTTTATGATGAACTCTTTCTTCCAGAAACGGCCCCACAGGAAGTGGACCTGGTCGAGCCCCGACGGTTCGACAAAAAATGACATTGACTTCATTATGACAATCAGACGCCAACTGTTCAGTGATGTTTCAGTGATCGCGAGTGTGAAAACCAGCAGCGATCACCGAATGGGTAGAGGCACACTGAACTTAAACGGTAAGTTGGAGAGGTCTCGTCTAGTGAAGTCAACGCTCCTCATGCGCTGATCCAGGGTCCCGAAAACTTTCAGCTCGAATTACAAAACCGTTTTCAGTGCTTAGAAGACTGCAATACAGTGGACGATATGAATGACAAACTCGTGGAAACTGTCCATGCGGTCAGAGCTAAGTTTGTAAGACCCGACGCAAAAGAATACAAAAACTCTCCGATCACACGCTTAAACTCATGGATGTTAGACGGGCGATGAAGCTGCAGTCGTCAGCAGATTTGACAGCATACAGGCAACTGAACAGACAGATCTCCAAATGCATGCGGCAGGACTTACGCAACTTCAACACAGCTCGTATTGAAGAAGCGATTGAGCGGAACCAGGGCTCCAAAGTCTTTGCCAGAGATCTGTCTGCCAGTAAGAGCCAACTGTCGAATCTGAAGACTGAGTGTGGCAGCATCGTTTCCGGGACACCTGATATTCTGAGTGAGATTGAGAGGTGCTATGGGCTGTTGTACACATCAACGTTGGAGCTACACGCAAGTATGAGAAACGATCCAAGAGCAAGTCTATAACACTATTCCGATGATATCCCGGACGTCAGTCTGAACGAGATTAGAATGGCTCTCTAGCACCTTAAAAACGGCAAGTCCCCGGGCTAGGATGGAATTACAGCGGAGATTCTGAAAGCGGGTGGAAAACCGGTACTTTAAGGCCTTCAGAAGCTCTTAAATTCTATCCTTCCCATGGTACTACTCCCGAGGCGTAGGAAAGGTGACGCCCTCTTGAAGAACTACAGACCGATATTCCTTCTGAGCCGCGTCTACGTGCTGTTTTCGAGAGTCATTACGAATCTTCTCGCACGCACCTCTACGACTTCCAGCCTCCCGAACAAGCCGGTTTCCGAAAAGGCTTTAGTACCATAGACCACATACATACCCTTCGACAAATTGTACAGAAGTCTGAACAGTACAATCTGCCACTTTGCCTGGCGTATATGGACTATGAAAAAGTCTTTGATTCCGTTGAAATTTGGTCGGTGCTACAGTCTCTTCAGTGGTGCCAAGTTGACTGTCGGTATATCGAAGTGCTGAAGTGAATTAATATCAATGGTGAGTACCTCACTCATCTTCGATTTGCCGACGATATAGTCCTTATGACAGAATCGCTGGAGGACTTAAGATGAACATGTACAAAACAAAGATCATGTTTAATATCCATGTTACATCTATGCCGGTAGTTGTTGGGAGCACTGAGCTCGAAGTTGTTGACGAGTACGTTTACCTGGGATAAATAGTTCGACTAGGTAAGTCCAACTTCGACCGAGAGGTCAATCGACGTATTCAACTCGGCTGGGCAGCGTTCGGGAAATTACGACACATCTTCTCGTCAGGTATACCTCAAAACCTGAAAACTAAGTTGTACAAACAGTTCGTGTTGCCAGTGATGACCTACGGAACCGAGACGTGGTCCTTCGCTACTGGCCGTATGAGGACGCTCAAAGTCGCTCAGCGAGCTATGGAGGGGGATATGCTCGGGGTTTCTCTGCGTGATAAACTTAGAAATGAGGATATCCGCAGTAGAACCAGAGTGATTGACATAGCCCAATGGATTAGTAAGCTGAAGTGGCAATGGGCAGGCCATATAATTCGAAGAACCGACAACCGTTGGGAAAAAAGGTTCTCGAGTGGCAGCCTCGTACCGGTAGGCGAAGTGTAGGGCGACCCCCCACTAGATGGAGTGACGACCTGGTAAGACTTGCAGGAAGTCGATGGATGCAGGTGACTCAGGAACGTGCTATGTGGCATACCTTGGGGGAGGCCTATGTTCAGCAGTGGACTGTGAATGGCTGTAATGATGACGATGATGACTAAATTTTAATTCAATAAACATTTCTTCATACTTTAATAGGCACAGGACTCTTTAGGATTAAAGTTTAATTAATCTAGGTGTATTTAAAGGTTTAATAACTCAAATACTTATATTTTGAACTGCAGCACAAAATGTGAAATACCTATGGTAGAAGTTTAATTTTATAGCAAATAATTGTTACAATCTTTTTTAATTTGAAGTCAAAATTTTAATGTAATAAATTAAATGAATACATGTATTTATGTTTTTAAAGAATGTTTCCTTTAGTCTTTCAGTAAATAAAATTTTAATAGCGCCATCTACTTAATTCATTGATTCTCACGGTGGCACGTAAAGATTACGCTAGATGGCACAAACTAGCTATCGACAAATTTTATATTTATATTACCTTTAGAGTTAAAATATAATTTTGTACGGTTTATTAAAATTGAAAATAAATAATTATATAATAAATAGTCATTATTTTATGGTAAAAAAAATTTGCAAAACTTTATCTTCTCATTATACCATATTTAATTCCTGTCGTAATCTGTTCTTCTATGCATATAACTCAAACAAAATAATTTCGATGTTTCACATCTGCCAGGCGTCCCTTTTTTAATTTTGTAGCTAGATTGTTTGTATTTTGTTCATGCTTTTCTTTTGTTCATGTATTGTATTGTATGTAATTATCTTTTTCTTTCGCTCAAGCAAATCCAATCGGCTCTTTTCAAAGCCACCGAAGGTATGCAATTGCATATGTCATTCAATCTATCTAGCGGTAGTATGCCTTCTGTGTGCTTTGTTAAACACGTCCTTGACATCACTGATTATGAAACTAAAGAGTGGAGACAGATCAAGATTGGTGTATTTTTATAAAACTGCTAAAAACAACAAAACCATATCTTGGGCTTGCCCTAGCTTCGCTTTGGAGCCCTAGCTTCGCCACTGGTAATACTGCATATTTTGCAGGCATGTTGTTATCTTCTAGCTTCCTAGTTACAATTGAGATGCAGCCTTCAATAGGTAGTCATGTGAATAGTGACTGAACATCAAAACTGACCATAGTTTATTGTCAGCGAGATTTATTTTATAGGATAGCGTGATAAATGAGCTCACAGTTCACCTCATGGTAAGTGGTTCTATGACCCATCGACATTTACATCTATTCTCAAATACGAATCAAAATTCAGATGCGTTGTCACTCGTGAGGACTAAGATGGAATGCCTTGTTTCCAGTAAATGGGTCTCCGGTTCTCTACACTCACCATACGAAACACAACAGCATTGAGTAGCTCAGGTGTTGGTATTTTATCTCACTAACAAAATGGAAAAAAACCCGTTGTGTGTGCTTTAGTGTGTGTTTCGATGGTTCAGTTCAGTTCAGTTCACAGTGTTAGTACCAAGTGTTGTGCCAACTTATAAGTTGATGAATCGATCTGGCTCACTATAGGACCATTCACCAAAAATCTAAAAAACCGCGCTAACTACGACACCGGGACGTTATACACCTCAGTTTCCTTCCTGTGGTACTGCAAAGCACTCGAAACGTCGGGAAATAAAAAGTTAAAGGCGATACAATCCATTAAAATTTACTTGAGCGGGCCGGAAGTCCTGAGTTCAAATCCACGGTCATTCCAAAATTGGAGTCAAGAAGTTGGTAGTGTTTTCACCCATGTGCTTCGGAAAGAACGCAAAGCCGTTAGATCTCTCTCCGGTTAAGACTAACCGCCGTGACTGAAATTCTGTCTGGAGAACATTATTGTTTTCTTTGACCCTAAAACTGTATGGTCCAAGACCTTTGTCAACCTTAGTTAGCAAATCGTACTTACAATATCCACCTTTACTACTTACAAAATCCATCTTTTGTCATGGCGTCACAATCCTTTCATAATAGTTAGAAAGTACAAGTAATAAATATTAATATTAGTTCATTATATTAATTCTATTATTATTATTATATATTAAATCTAATTGAAAAAAAGTCGTTTGTAGCTTATAGGTGGCAACTATCTCGTTTACGCCAGATGTAAAATACTCAAACTGGTGATAGGCAGCTGCGCCAAATGATCAAGACGTCGGATACTACGAGTACAATCGCCAATCCACATAAGCGTGACGATTAAAGCAGTACCTTCTTCAACTGAAGGGGGCCATTTCTAGCAGCAGAATTTTTTTCAGTATTCGGTTTGGTCTGAAGGGATTCTATCTTAGTTCTCAGAGGTGACAACGCATCTGTAGTCTTCTTCGTTTGAAATTGGTTATAGATGTCCCATGGACTGCAGTAAATACTTACCATCAGATGGGCAGTAAGCTCATTTGTTGCTTATATTTTACAAAAAAAAACTTTTTAATACTGTGAAATAATTTTAGCAAAGGTCAAGAATAAATAAAAAATAAATAAATGAATTGCACAGATTATTTTTATTATAAATACACATTTTTAATTTTGTTTTAACCTAAAAATTCATATTGTTATTCAAATACATCCGAGCTAATCTGGGGTTCATTTTGCCCCAAGGTAGGAATACTTTGAGGCCATCAGCTAAAGCCGTCGATTCAACGTCTTGTCTGCTGCAAGAGACGTTACAGATGAAGTCACAGGTGAAGGTTTTTGGGTTAAAGTGCAATCCTTCAGAACAAAGGACTAAAACAGCCGTGGAACCGTCACAACGCCAGAATTTATCACAGTCGTTTTCATGGGGCCAGGGGAGGACATTGCAGCCAACTTCGCACTTATTTTTGCTCCCTTCATCTCCACCACCTTCTCCACCGCTACCTCCATCTCCACCAACTCCTCCGCCGCTACCTCCATCTCCACCTCCATTAGCAGCACAACCGGCATTCTCAGGCCAGTAGAAAACCTACAATACGGATAAGAATAATTTAAAATGGCATATTGATTTAATTTTTTACAATTTTCAGACAACATTTTCAATATGCTATTAAGGGGAGGATTTCCTCCCTTCTACGCTGCATACATATTATTTGTCCAGCACGAAGTAAGCGTGCGACATTCGGTAGACAGAGTGTTACTTCATTTGAAATATCGAAAAAAATTATATCTTGTTGATTAAAACTACTTTTATGGATTTTATCGCGTTTATTTATTTTATTTTTAATACCCGACGTTTCTGGTGCTTTCCGGCACCCATGGTCACGGAGGACTGAAGTGACCCCGTGAACATGGGTGCAAGAAAGCACCCGAAACTAATTAATGTGTAGTGTTTGCGTAAATATAAGAAATCAAAAAATTATATCGTAAAATATAAAGTTTTTTTAAAAATCCATTCGATTAAGAATTTAATTGAGTATTTCAAGTATGCGCCTATTTTTTCCCAACAAATTACATACAATATAATATTATATACAATAGCATAATTAGAATATCAAAAAGTTTCATTTCTCGCTGGTCAAAATCGTGTCTAAAATACTATATTTTATACAACCTAGCCCTAACATAATGAAAACGACAGACATAAAATAGTTTAACTTTAACGAAGTAAACCTATACTAATAGTAGCGATGAACTTTTCAGCAGTGCTGTGAGTCACAAACTCGCATGTCGCACAACTATCGTGGATGTAGTTGTGCGTCCTTATCCAATTTATAAATGCAAAACGCCTACAACAGAAGTACGCAGTCCCAACTTCAACCTCACCGATCCTGTCATCATTATATTGGCACATGATTTTTCAGGTTAAGTTGAGTATGGATAATCGTTTACGTATCTTATAAAATACAAATAACTCATTTTCGCAACATTTACAGCGTTTTCGCACAACTTACAACCTTTTTCGAAGTAATATGGGTGCGAAACGAGTATACAGACCACGTGATGGTAAGTGTGTGCTATTTTTGCTAGTTCTTCCTAAGACAAAGGTTTATTTCCAAACCAGTGGAGTGTTATATTAAAATCAATTTCAATAAGTATTATTTGTAAACTATATTGAATAAAAAAGATTCTGTTTCTGTTTCTTAAGCACTATATTATTCTATCCTCGATTAATATTTTATATTTAGACGCGTTTTCACCACGCATTAAAAAGGGTCTCCGGTTTATTAGACTAAACAGGCATCTGTAGCGTGTCCTTTATCTGTTTATTCTTTAGTTCAAAAGGATGAGCAAGTTAAAAAAAATCGGTATATATCGTATCGATATTTTCAAAAAGTATCGATATAATTTAACGTGATAAATATCGATATATCGTCATGTTTTGCATGATTTGGTAGGACAAGGTCCAAAATGGTATTACTAAACGGTTGGACAACGAACAAAAACAACGAAAAAAAGCACACGAATGCTTTGTAGCTACTTTTGTTACTTAATGTTTTGTCAAATAATATAACATTAGTAATTAAAGACCATTGAATAAAACTATATTTATGAATATTTTCTCGCGTTTAATAACTTATTTTTAGTTCCTTACTGAACAGAAGGAGCTCCGCGGAGCGGAGAACGATTCTCGCGCGGATAAAGGAAAAGCTACGGTAATAATGGACACGCCATGTTAATAATTTTAAAATATAACAACTTTTATCGGACGAAAGTATATATATATAGGGTCAAAACAGACTCCACAACTAACGCGCTTAGAACAACTAGCGATTTAATAAAGAAATACTCCGAAAAATTAAATATCAACGTGAATTCGCTAATACCATCATGTACCAAACCACCGAGGTTGTATGGGTTACCGAAGATACACAAACAAAGGGTTCCACTACATCACATAGTGACCCAGCTCAATTTACCGACTTATAAGCTGGCAGAAAACTTGGAAAAAATACTGTCACCACTGAGAGGACATACCAGAGCACACAGAAGGATTCATACTATTTTATTACTGAGAATGAAGACCTACATCTCACTGACAATGAAACTATGGTCAGTTTTGATGTTCAGTGACTATTCATATGCCTACCTATTGAAGACTGCATCTCAATTGTGACTAGGAAGATAGAAGATAACAACATGCCTGCAGAATATGCATTATTATTCAAACACTGCTTCAAATCTGGCTATTTATTGTGGAAAGAAGAGTTCTACAAGCAAGTAGATGATGTGGCGATGGGTTCACCTGTGTCTCCCATAGTCGCTGACATATTCATGGAGGAAATTGAAGAGAAAGCACTTCTTACTGCTCCTGTAAATCCAAGATTCTACAAGCGGTAAGTAGACAACACTTTCACAATTTTACCATCTGACAAAGTAACTGCATTTTCATACTCATACTCCATAAACACTAAAATAAAATTCAAAATTGAGTTGGAGGCCAATAATTCTTTAGCTTTATTAGATGTTTTAGTGATCCGAAATCCTGATAACACTATTGGTTACACGGTGTATAGGAAAAAAACCCATACCAACCGATATTTAAATGGTGAATCTCACCATCATCCTTCACAGTTAGCTACCGTGGGTAAATCTTTGTCTCAGAGGGCACAGGGGATCTGTGACATAAAACATTTGGCCCCCGAGCTCCAGCACGTCAAGCAAGTATTGCAAGGCAACAAGCTTCGGGTTCCGCGCCTACTTCACAGTGACCGAGTGAAGCCCACCACAGTCGAGCGTGTACCTGCTGTACTACCATATGTCAGAGGAGTCACAGACAAGGTTGGCTACATCTTGAAGCGAGCTTCTATTAAAACATACTACAAGCCGCCGAAGAAGATTAGTCAATATTACTATCCTTCAAGTGTAATACTTCTCTACAAGATGCAGTATTGTACAAGCTAGATTGTAAATGTGGTCTCTCTTACATGGGTTAAACAAAAAGATCTATAAAAACCCGCGAGAAAGAACATATAGCTGACATGAAGAACCGACGCTCCGGTAAGTCTGCAGTCTATGAACATGTTCAAGATCGTCCCCACCATTATATCAAATTTGATAAAGCACAAATTCTCGCAAAAGTACACCGATTCCTACAAAGGATCATCATCACAAGGCTATTGAAATTGAAAAACCTCTTAATTTCAATGGAGAAAATGAATGGGTGCTGCCTCTGCTTGGGATCCTATGATTAACAAAATTAAACCCAAACCCAAGCGTACCACTGCAAGACTTCAAGATACTGTAAGCTCGTTTTGCGTAGATCGGATTAAAAATTAATATTCAAAAACTGAAGGTAGCCCGCTTAACTATGACAGTGGGAAGTCGAATATTTCAGTTCACCCCGTGAACATGGGTGCTGTAAAGCGCCCGTAACGTCGGGAATTAAAAATAAGTTATTAAACACGATAAAATCCGTAAATATAGTTTTATTTAATGTGTATTGTTCGCGTAAATTTAAGAAATCATTAATTAAAGACCATTTATTTTATCAATTTTTCGTTTCACTTTAAATATTCCAGTTAATCGGACAAATATAGATCACTCCAGGCGTAGCTATTTTTTTGAAGTTTCATTACAATCGGTTCAGCAATTTCGGAGCTTAGTAAAGAAAGACAGACAGACAGTCGAAAACTAAAAAAAGTGCTATACGTATTTAAATGTCATGCAAATGCTCCACCTAAGCCTAATGGAAGTCAGTTTGTTCCATATACAGACAGAAACTTCTAATTTATTTAATAACCAGACAGTCGATCAGTCTGTATGACTTTGTTTCCGACAACATGCATTCGAACAAAACGGTTTGCTTCGTTGTTAAAACTGCTTACAGAAATGTAGTGAAATAATTTGCCAGCATTTGTCTTTCCAACCGATAACAATATCAGTGACTTCAAGGAAAGCGTGAATAGGCTTTTGTTTTAATTTTTAACTATAAGTAATCTACGTCCGTCTATTTGAAAATCAACATTAGCAGTTAGCTGAAATAGAGACCAAATTTTACTTTACACTAATTCTTTGATAATATTTTTGTCACGTGTTTCTTTCTTTATTTATTTGTAAACTAAGTCAGTGCGCTTTACCATCTTCGACTGCATCACCACTTACTATCCGTGGTGATAGTAGTCTAGCACTCAGACTGCCTCGTTGGTCTAGTGGTTGTCGTAGTGCGACTACTGATCATGAGGTCCTGGATTCGAATCCCTGGTCGGGTCAAAAAATCAACTATTGAGTTTTCTGTCAAGAAATTCTCAGTAGCTGCCCGGAGTCAGGAAGTTGGCGGTATCTCACCCCCCGTGCCTCGGAAAGCACGTAAAGCCGTCGGTCTTGCGCCTGATCTCTCTCCGGTCTCTCGTGTCGGTTTACCGTCCCATCGGGTTATGAGAGTGAGAGAATAGAGAGTGCATTTCTGCTTGCGCATACTCTTGGGCACTATAATCCTATCCTGCGCTGATGGCTAGTATCCGTTGAGGCAGGCCGCCGTGGCTGAAATTCGGTCTGGAGGACATCATTATTATTATTGGGGTATCTATATAATTTTCTCACCTGGTTGGGTTCTATAAATATATAATTATAAATTAAAATGAAAAGATAAATATACATAAATATCAATAAAATAAAATAAGTACAAAAACTACATAAATAAATAAGATCCAACCAGATGGGAGCCCTCGGCAGGGGAGACCAAACGGCCGAGGGTTAGGGGGAAAGGGAAAGAAACCGGCGGACGATGCGGGCGGTACCGAGGAGCACCGCCTTCTGCATTGAGGCCGGTGCGGTCCGTCACGGAGTCCCAGTCGCCTCAGATGACCCGAGAGGCTGACTGGGATTAGCCCATTCGCAGAGACGACTACAGGAATATTATTATTATTATTATTGTTATTAGTCTAGCACTGGCTTTTAAATGGTAAAAAAGAATACAAATCGAATGCATTTATATTGTTTATTTACCTGCAGCAATGGATTAAAATGCGTGCCAGGTGCACAGGTGCGTTCCACTTTCTCTCCAAACACGCAGTAGTAGAACTTGTCACAGGCTGTTTCGTGTGGGAGAAGTTTGTGAATGTCAAAGTCACTTGGACATCCGTTTGGAAGCAATTCACCCTGATCGACGTCATTTTCGTTTCCACCTCCACCAACGCTGCTTCCATCTTCACCACCTTCTCCGCTGCTACCTCCATCTCCATTATCTCCTTCACCGCTACCTTCATCTCCACCACCTCCTCCGCCGCTACCTCCATCTCCACTACCTTCATCTCCACCACCTCCTCCGCCGCTACCTCCATCTCCACCTCCATTGGTAGTACAACCGGCATTCTCAGGCCAGTCGCACACCTACAATACGGGTAAGAATAAAAGTGAATAATTTAAAATAGTTTATTAATTTAATTTTTAATGTGCAATGCAATATGTTACTAGGGGGGGGGGATTTACTCCCTTCTACGTTGCATACATATTATTTGTCCAGCACGAAGTAAGCATGCGACATTAGGTGGACAAGCAGTATTGATATATATCGCGTGATAAATATCCATATACCGTCAAGTTTTGCATGATGTAGTAGAACAAGGTCCTAAATGCTATTTCTAGATGGTTGGACGACGAAAAACATAAAATTCGAAACTGATGCGAATATTGAATTCGCTCACTATTCGAATTCGCGAAACTCCAAAATAAATCGCATAGTTATTTCATGAGAAAATATCGATATTTCGATATATCAATTTTGTTCACTCAAACCTAGTTCAAAGCAAGCACAATTCCAATCGTGCACGACGTAATATTTCTAATTTAGGCTGGTGCTGTGTAATGCCAGCTAGCAGCTTTGAACTCAATAAAAATGTGTGGCAAGAGGTTTATCTTTGACATTCATTTGATTAAAGCCAATCTTAACAGTTTCGAGCACAGGTCTTAAAATATCCTCTCTTTCGTTGTATTACAGAAGAAAACATTTCTGAGAGTGAGCTTAGGAATCGCATGATATTTCTCTCCCTCAAGAGTCCATCTGGGTGAGTACCATTCTCTTACCTATTTTTCTGTGCTTGGATTGCGGTGTTCCGGTCCGCAGGATATACAGAGCAAGTATAATAACAGGCTGTGACGTACTCCATCTTAGTTTTGAGGGGTGATAACACATTGGTAGCCTCCTTTGTACAAAGTTGGCTGCAGGTTTCCAGCATCCACTAACCATTAGGTAAACTGTAAGTTACTTTGACACTTTGTTTTATATTAAGGAACCAGGGACCCACACCGGCTTCGCCTGGGTCTAGGATACGAAGTTTAGATTTAACGTAATTAAAGACCATTTCTTTTATCAATTGTCCGTTTCATTTTAAAAAATTCGAGTTTATCGCACGAAATAGTTATCACTACAGGCAGTGCTCTTTATCTTTTTTTAAGTTTCATTACAATCAGTTCAGCAATTTCGAAGATTAGCGGGGACAGACAGACAGACAGACAAAAGCCTAACTTCTATGTTATTCATATCTAACCGGACATTCGACCAGCTATGATTCCGTTTTCGACATCACGCTTTCGAATGAAACGGTTTGGTTCGTTGTTCGAAATACGTATAGAAATGTAGTGAAATAATTTGCCAGCATCTGTATCTCCACCCGATAACAATATCAGTGTCTTCAAGGCAAGTTCTTGGTAATACTTTTGTCTCGTGTTATTTTTACTTTGTAATCAAATAATGTTTTCTTTCTTTCTTTCTTAGTAAGCTAAGTCAGTGCGCTTTACCATCTTCGACTACATCATTACTTATTATCCGTAGGGATGGTAGTCTAGCACTGGCTTTTAAATGGTAAAAAAGAATACAAATCGTACGCATTTTTATTGTCTACTTACCTGCAGCAATGGATTAAAGTGCGTGCCAGGTGCACAGGTACGTTCCACTTTCTCTCCAAACACGCAGTAGTAGAACTTGTCACAGTCTGTTTCGTGTGGGAGAAGTTTGTGAATGTCAAAGTCGCTTGGACATCCGTTTGGAAGCAATTCTCCTTGATCGACGTCATTTTCGTTTCCACCTCCACCACTGCCTCCACCGCAACTTGCCCCTTCTCCGCAGTTTCCTCCTCCACTATTATCCCCCCCCCCCGCAGTTTTCTCCTCCACCGCTACTTCCATCTGCACCACCTCCGCCGCTAACCAAATCTCCACCACCTTCTCCACCGCTACCTCCATCTTCATCACCTCCTCCGCTGCTACCTCCTTCTCCACCACCTGTTCCACCACTACATCCATCTCCACCACTTCCTCCACCGCTACCTCCATCTACACCTCCATTGGTGGCACAACCAGCATTTTCAGGCCAGTCACACACCTGCAATACGGAAAAGAATAAGAGTAATTAATTTGAAATTGTTTATTAGTTTCATTTGTTTATATTTTTCAAACTTCGTTTACAGTAGTATACTATTAGAGCGAGGACATTCTCTCTTCTATGCTCCTTACATAGATATTATTTGTCCAGTACGAAGAAAGCGTGCGACATTTGGTGGACAAAGATTTACTTTATTTGAATTTTCTAAAAAACATAATTTCTGAAATATAAAATCTTTTAAAAATTAATTCGATTAAAATTTTTTTAAGTATACATGAAGTATATGCATATTCTTGCGTCAGCCTATAATAGTATGATTGAAATATGAAGAAGTTCATTTCTTGTGAGTCAAAATCGTATCTAAAATACTATATGTTAACCAACTTGGCCTTAACACATCAAAAACGAGAGACAAAATACTTTAACTTTAACCAAAGACATTTAAGGACGTCGTAGTAATAGATCGGACATCAGCAAAAAAAATTGTCGTCTGTAAATTTTGTCCAATAGGATATATTATCTCCGATTTTTGTCATATAGTCTAAATGACATCACCGAAAGGTCAAGACGCATTCGTTTCATAAATATAAAACATATTTTTGAAGAAAATATGCCCGGTTGTGCATAGTATAGGAAGTTACGATATAGAGCAAAAATGAACATGATTTCGGTTTATTATCCCAAGAATAATGTTTAT
>CAJQZP010000615.1:0-77972 GCA_907164705.1 Parnassius apollo
GGAATATTTATCGTACAACCATGATGTTATAGTTGCAACATCGTTCTACCACCTATAATATTTATCGTACAACCATGATGTTATAGTTGCAACATCGTTCTACCACCTATAATATTTATCGTACAACCATGATGTTATAGTTGCAACATCGTTCTACCACCTATAATATTTATCGTACAACCATGATGTTATAGTTGCAGCATCGTTCTACCACCTATAATATTTATCGTACAACCATGATGTTATAGTTGCAACATCGTTCTACCACCTATAATATTTATCGTACAACCATGATGTTATAGTTGCAACATCGTTCTACCACCTATAATATTTATCGTACAACCATGATATTATAGTTGCAACATCGTTCTACCACCTATAATATTTATCGTACAACCATGATGTTATAGTTGCAACATCGTTCTACCACCTATAATATTTATCGTACAACCATGATGTTATAGTTGCAACATCGTTCTACCACCTATAATATTTATCGTACAACCATGATGTTATAGTTGCAACATCGTTCTACCACCTATAATATTTATCGTACAACCATGATGTTATAGTTGCAACATCGTTCTACCACCTATAATATTTATCGTACAACCATGATGTTATAGTTGCAGCATCGTTCTACCACCTATAATATTTATCGTACAACCATGATGTTATAGTTGCAACATCGTTCTACCACCTATAATATTTATCGTACAACCATGATGTTATAGTTGCAACATCGTTCTACCACCTATAATATTTATCGTACAACCATGATGTTATAGTTGCAACATCGTTCTACCACCTATAATATTTATCGTACAACCATGATGTTATAGTTGCAACATCGTTCTACCACCTATAATATTTATCGTACAACCATGATGTTATAGTTGCAACATCGTTCTACCACCTATAATATTTATCGTACAACCATGATGTTATAGTTGCAGCATCGTTCTACCACCTATAATATTTATCGTACAACCATGATGCTATAGTTGCAACATCGTTCTACCACATATAATATTTATCGTACAACCATGATGTTATAGTTGCAGCATCGTTCACCACCTATAATATTTATCGTACAACCATGATGTTATAGTTGCAGCATCGTTCTACCACATATAATATTTATCGTACAACCATGATGTTATAGTTGCAGCATCGTTCTACCACCTATAATATTTATCGTACAACCATGATGTTATAGTTGCAACATCGTTCTACCACCTATAATATTTATCGTACAACCATGATGTTATAGTTGCAGCATCGTTCTACCACCTATAATATTTATCGTACAACCATGATGTTATAGTTGCAGCATCGTTCTACCACATATAATATTTATCGTACAACCATGATGTTATAGTTGCAGCATCGTTCTACCACCTATAATATTTATCGTACAACCATGATGTTATAGTTGCAGCATCGTTCTACCACATATAATATTTATCGTACAACCATGATGTTATAGTTGCAACATCGTTCTACCACCTATAATATTTATCGTACAACCATGATGTTATAGTTGCAACATCGTTCTACCACCTATAATATTTATCGTACAACCATGATGTTATAGTTGCAACATCGTTCTACCACCTATAATATTTATCGTACAACCATGATGTTATAGTTGCAACATCGTTCTACCACCTATAATATTTATCGTACAACCATGATGTTATAGTTGCAACATCGTTCTACCACCTATAATATTTATCGTACAACCATGATGTTATAGTTGCAACATCGTTCTACCACCTATAATATTTATCGTACAACCATGATGTTATAGTTGCAACATCGTTCTACCACCTATAATATTTATCGTACAACCATGATGTTATAGTTGCAACATCGTTCTACCACCTATAATATTTATCGTACAACCATGATGTTATAGTTGCAACATCGTTCTACCACCTATAATATTTATCGTACAACCATGATGTTATAGTTGCAGCATCGTTCTACCACCTATAATATTTATCGTACAACCATGATGTTATAGTTGCAGCATTTCTACCACATATAATATTTATCGTACAACCATGATGTTATAGTTGCAGCATCGTTCTACCACCTATAATATTTATCGTACAACCATGATGTTATAGTTGCAACATCGTTCTACCACCTATAATATTTATCGTACAACCATGATGTTATAGTTGCAGCATCGTTCTACCACCTATAATATTTATCGTACAACCATGATGTTATAGTTGCAACATCGTTCTACCACCTATAATATTTATCGTACAACCATGATGTTATAGTTGCAACATCGTTCTACCACCTATAATATTTATCGTACAACCATGATGTTATAGTTGCAGCATCGTTCTACCACCTATAATATTTATCGTACAACCATGATGTTATAGTTGCAGCATCGTTCTACCACCTATAATATTTATCGTACAACCATGATGTTATAGTTGCAACATCGTTCTACCACCTATAATATTGTTACGCGCTCCAGTCAACGATACACTAGCGCCATCTAGTGTCAGGAACGAGAGCGAGGGGAGCATTGAGAAAATGACATCACAAATTACTCAACCGACAGCGCCTAGTCGAAACTCGAACGCTCGGTGCCTTGCCCGTGTTTACTTGAACATTCTGGATATTTCTTTGCTAATTTAAATATATAGGCGCTGCAAGATGCGATCGAGGCAGAGTGAACTCGGCGACACAAGCGAAGCTTCGGAGTGGAATTAAGTGAATTAATGTGTTTAAATTATTAGTGTTTTAACTTTAATTGTGTAAAGTAAATTAAAGTGTTAATTTAGGTAATTTTATCGGCAATTTTTATTGTCACGAACCTCAAGCTCGTAACAATTGGTGTCAGAAGTGGGATAAAATAATGCCGATTTTACCTAAGGAGGAAACGGAGGGTGTCCGTACCCGAAGTCAACGCCAACAGGAGACGGACCAGAGGAGATTTGGTGGTGCAACGCCGCAGATGTCTGAGGGCCAGCCGCCGGCCACGGAAGCCGGTCCGTCAGCAGCTTCTACGTCTGTGGCACCTGACTTAGGTGCTCTGATGGTGATGCTGCAGCAGCTGCGGGGCGGACAGGAGGAACAGGCCCGTCAGTTGAAAGAGCAGCAGGAGGAACAGGCCCGCCGACACGAGGAACAGGCCCGTCAGTTGAAAGAGCAGCAGGAGGAACAGGCCCGCCGACACGAGGAACAGGCCCGCCGACAGGAGGAACAGATGCTCCTCATGAAGGACCTTCACGCTACCTTCGGAAAGGAGATAAAGGAGGTGAAGGATAGGGTTGCTCACCATGACAACCGCCTGTCGGAAGCTGAAAACCGAATCGAGAAAGCTGAAACCCGAATCGACCAAGTAAACAATCGGGTTGAAAACGTAATGGCTGACATGAAGAAATCACTGGACGAACTCAAACTTGGAGATGGAGCTACAGCTCCCGTAGTAGCTACAACACCTTCGCTACGTGGGTTCAAGGTGCCACCGTTCGATGGTACCTCTTCCTGGTCAGCCTACAAAATCCAGTTCGAGGCTGTTATGAAGGCGAACGGCTGGAATAAAAGTCAGGCCATGACTGCTCTCACACTAGGCCTGCGCGACCAGGCCTTAACAGTTCTGGAAGCTCTCGGCGAGGAAGTGACTTATGAGCAACTCCTTGAGGCATTGGAGGCGAGGTATGGCGACGCTCACCTGGAACACGTCTTTCGTGCGCAGCTTAAGGATCGCGTGCAGCGCATCAACGAAAACCTGCAGCAGTGGGCTCTAGAAGTGGAGAAGCTGGTGCGAAAAGCATACCGGTCTGTACCTGCGCTCATTGAAGGGAACCTGGTGCAGACATTCATCGACGGCATCCGCGACCTGGAAGTCAGAGCTGCTGTGAGGCTCGGGCACCACGAGACGCTTAAGGACGCCTTGGCCCATGCACTGGAAGTGGAAGCCGTGCGGCAGGATCATCGTTCCCATCGCGTCAGGGAGGTTGCAGCAGCTACAGTTCGCGACCGCAGCAAAGGATACAGCCCTAGGTGCTATGGCTGTGGGAAAAAGGGCCATCTTCGATCCAGCTGCCCTAAACGAACCGTGGAAAGGAGAGTTGATCGATCTCGAGAGGGTAGTGCAGCTAACGGCACTGCCTGGCGGCGACAGGATCATCGTTCACCTCACGCTAGGGAGGTTACAGCAGTTACGGTTCGCGACCACAATAAAAGATACAGCCCTAGATGCTATGGCTGTGGGGAAAGGGGCCATCTTCGGTCCAGCTGCCCTGAGCACACCCTACGAAGGGAAGGTGAACGGTCTCAGAAAGGAAGTGCGGCTAACAGCACCGCCCAGCAGCAGCAGGAATACGACTTTACTATCAGACACTGCAGCGGGAAATCTCACGGCAACGCAGATGCATTGTCAAGAAGACCTTGTCCTGAAGATTGCAACCACTGTAGTAGGCAAGAGAGTAAGGAGGTGGTATCCGTGAGGATGCTCAGGACAGACCACCTCAGCAACGGGTGGAAGGACAACCTACGACATGCACAGCAGGAAGATCCGGACATCAAGCCGATTCTGGGATGGATGAAGGCCCGTGCTACCAAGCCTAAGTGGAGGGACGTCTCAGCGATGAGTTCAACCACGAAAAGCTATTGGGCCCAATGGGACAGCTTGCTGATTCAGGATGGAGTCCTGTGCCGTAAATGGGACAATGGTCGAAGAGACAGCTGTCGTTTGCAAATGGTTGTCCCTAAAGCTAAAGTGCCGAATGTTCTACAGTTGTGCCATAATGGTCGTTCAAGAGTCCATCTGGGAGTTAAACGAACTCTACTGAAGGTCCGAGAACAGTTTTACTGGGTCCATTATCGTGACGATGTCGAGAATTGGTGTCGTACATGTACAAGTTGTGCGGCCGAGCGGGGACCTCGGACACGTAGTAGAGGAGCACCGAAATTGTACAATGTTGGTGCACCACGGGATAGGACAGCCCTTGACATTGCGGAGCCGTTACAGAAAGGCGCAAGAGGGACTCCTAAGATCGTCCATGTGAATCGCTTGGCGCGTTATTATGGGGCCGATAATGCTCGGGACGAGCATGTCTTAGGAGGGGGCAGTGTTACGCGCTCCAGTCAACGATACACTAGCGCCATCTAGTGTCAGGAACGAGAGCGAGGGGAGCATTGAGAAAATGACATCACAAATTACTCAACCGACAGCGCCTAGTCGAAACTCGAACGCTCGGTGCCTTGCCCGTGTTTACTTGAACATTCTGGATATTTCTTTGCTAATTTAAATATATAGGCGCTGCAAGATGCGATCGAGGCAGAGTGAACTCGGCGACACAAGCGAAGCTTCGGAGTGGAATTAAGTGAATTAGTGTGTTTAAATTATTAGTGTTTTAACTTTAATTGTGTAAAGTAAATTAAAGTGTTAATTTAGGTAATTTTATCGGCAATTTTTATTGTCACGAACCTCAAGCTCGTAACAATATTTATCGTACAACCATGATGTTATAGTTGCAGCATCGTTCTACCACCTATAATATTTATCGTACAACCATGATGTTATAGTTGCAACATCGTTCTACCACCTATAATATTTATCGTACAACCATGATGTTATAGTTGCAGCATCGTTCTACCACCTATAATATTTATCGTACAACCATGATGTTATAGTTGCAGCATCGTTCTACCACCTATAATATTTATCGTACAACCATGATGTTATAGTTGCAGCATCGTTCTACCACCTATAATATTTATCGTACAACCATGATGTTATAGTTGCAACATCGTTCTACCACCTATAATATTTATCGTACAACCATGATGTTATAGTTGCAGCATCGTTCTACCACCTATAATATTTATCGTACAACCATGATGTTATAGTTGCAGCATCGTTCTACCACCTATAATATTTATCGTACAACCATGATGTTATAGTTGCAACATCGTTCTACCACCTATAATATTTATCGTACAACCATGATGTTATAGTTGCAGCATCGTTCTACCACCTATAATATTTATCGTACAACCATGATGTTATAGTTGCAACATCGTTCTACCACCTATAATATTTATCGTACAACCATGATGTTATAGTTGCAGCATCGTTCTACCACCTATAATATTTATCGTACAACCATGATGTTATAGTTGCAGCATCGTTCTACCACCTATAATATTTATCGTACAACCATGATGTTATAGTTGCAGCATCGTTCTACCACCTATAATATTTATCGTACAACCATGATGTTATAGTTGCAGCATCGTTCTACCACCTATAATATTTATCGTACAACCATGATGTTATAGTTGCAACATCGTTCTACCACCTATAATATTTATCGTACAACCATGATGTTATAGTTGCAGCATCGTTCTACCACCTATAATATTTATCGTACAACCATGATGTTATAGTTGCAGCATCGTTCTACCACCTATAATATTTATCGTACAACCATGATGTTATAGTTGCAGCATCGTTCTACCACCTATAATATTTATCGTACAACCATGATGTTATAGTTGCAGCATCGTTCTACCACCTATAATATTTATCGTACAACCATGATGTTATAGTCGCAACATCGTTCTACCACCTTTAATAGAATTTATCTAATAAGTAGAAAACTTTTTTGTAAATAAAATTAAAAATCAAATTTATTCTCAGTAAACTATGTAAAGCGGTCATTTAAATTAAACTATCTAGGTTTATAAGAGCCATGGTAGCTCAGATGGTTAACGCTCGCTGTAAATATAACAGAACGCGAGTAACCCGGGTTCGATCCCCGCCGACATCAATGAAATTGTTAATTGCAATTTTAAGTGCCGATTTACCACGCGCTCGGCGGTGAAGGAAAACATCGTTAGGAAACTGCATGTGTGAGGAAAAGAAAAAAAATATTTCGAAGACATGTGAAGTTCGCCAACACGCATTGGGGCAGCGCGGCGGACAATTCCTTGCACTAAAACCCTTTCAGAAATGAGGGGAGGCCTGTGCCCAGCAGTAGGACGTATATAGGCTGTAACATTTTAAACTTTTATTTAAGTTTCTATGATTTTAGTGAAAGATCACGAAGGATCCAATTAATGTGCCTAATGAACGTGTTAAACAGGTTTTGTACCAATATGCCCAGCATATTACGTAATATCTAAGTCGCTTAACATTCCCTTACATCACACATCATGCACGGTCTGATGAGTTTCATTTTGCTCCTGCTATACAAGCGAACATTGTTTAAAACATAATTATAATTATTTACCTAAATTCTGTTATTTAACAAATAATGAACTTTATTTTTACGTAACTTAAAATGGCAGCATAACTGTTTTTTAAACATGGTAAATTGTTTCAAAATAAATAGCACTTGACTGTATTTCCATCTAAATTTTTTGTTTTATGACTTTTTTAAACTATTATTTAATATTTAATTTTATTTTTGAAATCCTATTTTTTCATTACCTACTCTTCACCGCGGCGTTTGGATTATCTAAACTTTACTAGTTATTGAAATGCAACTTTTGTTCTTGCATGAGATAATAAAGAATTAAGTGGCAACATAGTTTTCTAAATTTAAAATGTTTTATTATATGTATTTTTTAATTTGTAGCACACCAATACTCAGTTGGCAGTTGGGTTTTCACGAATTTCATCATAGGGAGTAACAGGGCCACGATTAAATTCTGCGTACCCATTACGGACCTCAATTGAGGTGCTTCCCTCCCAAAAAGCCTTTTAAAGACGAGAAGTGCATTCTTGGAAGAGAGTGAATTTTTAAAACCAAAAAATATGATCGCTCTTTTTTTGCTGCAGATGACGGATTTCACCTTGTGATAATAAACTATTGACACGCAATTTCCCGCCAAAAATATTTAAGTAAGTCAAAATATGAGTTTTGTTGATTTAAAAAATGAATGCTGCCGTGCTTCGTATGGTGAGTGTAAAGAACTTGGAGACCTTTATACTGGAAATGAGGCATGCTACGGGTGCATTTTGATTCGTAATCGAGGACACATGTAGGTGTCTATGGAACACAACAACCACTTACCATCAGGTGAACTATGAGCTCGTTTGTCACCCTGTACTATAAAAAAAGAGCTATATAGTTATACTAAAGAAGACAGCAACAAAAACATAAAACAAAACTTACTTATCTCTATTTAAATGAAGTGTCGGCTGACAACACAAATATTATTGTGAAAATCGGTGGCGCAGTAGGTTTGTAAACTGCCCCCACGCTACAGGAGAAAATCCTAGTTTTAAGGTATCGTTTTTAAAAATAAAGAACAAATTTTAGAAAATTAGTGGTCAGATCTGGATTATGATCAGAATTAATTTATATTCGAATGATATATTACTTAAGTATGGCGTCTTAAGTAGTAAATGGTTGCTAATTTAATTAAAATAAAATGTAGAAAGACTTAGTACATTATAAAAAATATTTTTAAACACTTTCACAAGCAACCGTTACCGTTACCGTTACAGCCTCCTCCATAGATTGCCTCATAGCTACCACCCGTGGCAAGCATGTTGGTAACCGCAGTTTTTTATTTGTAGTCGTTATTAAGGCTACGTTGCTGCTCATCTCCTGATTTGTTTACCTCTGTCGTCTCTTACTGTCGCTACTTACTGACATGGGGCAGCGGATATTCTTACATCGCCACATAACTGATAAACTCATTCGAGCGCTCGTATTAAACAGAACCTTCCCCATTAACAAGCTAAATTGTTCGAGTGCACGTGAGTATTATTGGAAATCAATATGTTAAGTACATATGTAGATAAGTACCGACTCGACGACAAACATACGATACAGTTTCTTTGATGAATTGGAACGTGACGAGGCTTAGGAATTGCCTTAAACTAATGCCTATAGACTTTTATGATGCTAAGTATCATAACAAATATTCAATCCGTTATCTTGTAAAATTCTGACAAATTTGAAAATTTATAATTTGTTTGAAATAAATTTGGATGAATTCCATCTTGCCGCGCAATGTGTTTTTTTTTTGTATTGGAGTCGAATTTTAGTTTTGTTATGTGTGTTTAACTATTTTTAATCTTTATTTTTATTCTGTTCATATCCTTTTCTATCTGTTTAAAAGTGAAAGGTAACGAGAGCGAATAAAAGACGACGTCCAGAAGGCTTACCGGAAGTCATAGAGGACAGAAGACGTTAAAATCTCATAGTAATTACTAGCATAGACAGTACCAAATTAGTAACAACATTGTTACAGCTGAAGTCTTTACAGATATGACGTTTAATATAGTACAAAATAAGATAGCTGTATAATTCTCAACTTCTTTCTATTTTTAAGATTGTTGCCGTTTTTGCATTCCATAGACAACTGTATTGTTATGCCATTAGAGTAACGAAAAACGTAGTCGATAAATTCATTTAGTCTATGACTTAGCAAAATTAAGGATTTTTAATAATCCGTTTCGTAATACTTATTTATATCAACGACATTTTATGGAAACTTCGTCTGAGATCTTACAAAAAAGAATGTAATTGAATAATGAGGAATTTCGTACTATCGTCTTATAATTTAAAATATATCCTGAAAAGTTCATTATTTAATCTGCTCAAATTCAGCTGGTATATTTTCGACAAATTATCCGTAGATTCGTAGATTTATCTACGGATAATTTGTCGAAAATATACCAGCTGAATTTAAGCAGATTAAATAATGAACTTTTCACGATATATTTTAAATTATAAGACGATAGTACGAAATTCCTCATTATTCGATTACGTTCTTTTTGTTAGATCTATATATACTAAAGTATGGGTTTTACAAGGAATAATAACTGTGTTTGTTTCATCGACACCAAGCTTGTGTCACGGAATGTACAGAGAAAGAAGGAAATACTGCGGAAGTTTTTTTTTGTATATAATCATCATCATTACATCCCTTCACAAGTCCACTGCTGAACATAGGCCTCCCCCAAGCAAACTCTCGAAAACAGCACGTAGACGCGGCTCAGAAGGGAAATCGGTCTGTAGTTCTTCAAGAGAGCGTTGTCGCCTTTCTTAGAGTACAAGACCACCGCACTTCTGCTCCACGCCTCCGTAGTAGTGCCACCATGGAGGACGGAATTGAAGAGCTTCTGAAGGACTTCAAGTACCGGTGTTCCACCCGCTTTCAGAAGCTCCGTTCTTATATTAATATTAATATCCATCCTCGCCCGGGGCCTTGCCGTTTTTAAGGTGGTGGAGAGCCATTCTAATCTCGCTCAGACTGACGTCCGGGATATCATCGGAATAGTGTCTGATAAGACTTGCTCTTGGATCGTTACTCACACTTGCGTGTGGCTCCAACGATGATGTGTACAGCTGCCCATAGAACCTCTCAATCTCACTCAGAATCTCAGGTGTCCCGGAAACGATGTTGCCACACTCAGTCTTCAGCCTTGACAGTTGGCTCTTTCTGGCAGACAGATCTCTGGCAAAGACTTTGGAGCCCTGGTTCCGCTCGATCGCTTCTTTAATACGAGCAGTATTAAAGTTGCGTAAGTCTTGCCGCATGCATTTGGAGATCTGTCTGTTCAGTTGCCTGTATGCTGTCAAATCTGTTGACGATTGCAGCCTCATCTCCCGTCTAACAGCCATGAGATTAAGAGTGTGATCGGAGAGTTTTTGTGTTCTGCGGCGGGTCTTGCAGAACTTAGCTCCGACCGCATGGACAGTTTCCACGAGCTTGTCATTCATATCGTCCACTGCATTGCAATCCTCTAGGCACTGAAAGCGGTTTTGTAACTCGAGCTGAAAGGTTTCGGGATTCTGGATTAGAGCACGAGGGGGACGGAGCGTTGACTTCATTAGACGAGACCTCTCCAACTTAACATTTAGGTTCAGTGTGCCTCTAACCATTCGGTGATCGCTGTCAGTTTTCACCCTTGCGATCACTGAGACATCACTGAACAGTTGGCGTCTGGTCGTCATAATGAAGTCAATCTCATTTTTTGTCGAACCGTCGGGGCTCGACCAGGTCCACTTCCTGTGAGGCCGCTTCTGGAAGAAAGAGTTCATCATAAAGAGTCCCTCTTTCTCCATAAAGTCGGCCAGCTGCTGGCCCCTTCGGTTCCGTTGCCCTACTCCAAATTTCCCCACCTTCAGCTCACCGCTTTCTCTTGTGCCTAGTTTTGCGTTGAAGTCTCCCATCAACACCGTGTAGTGGAATTCCTCCAGAGTGCATGGCTCTGGAAATATCCTCATACATTTCCTCCACCTCCTCATCGGGATTTGCCGAGGTTGGTGCGTAAACCTGTATAACCTTCACCGAATGCCGTTTGGTGATTCTGAGTATCAAGTACGCGACCCTCGTCGACACACTCCCAATCTTTACAACGTTGTTGACGAGAGACTTGTGGACGATAAATCCGACACCTCCTTGGGACAGATGGTCGCCCTCCCGATGGTAGAACAAGTTGCCGGACTCGAGGATTGCCGTATCCTCCCCTCGGATATCTCTCTTCGGACCTCGGATAATCCAATAATATGCCAGCGCAACTTGTCTACCTCTTCTTCCAGCTCCAGTATCTTCTCGTCAGTCCTCAGAGTGCGTGCGTTATATGTTGCCAGGTCGAGTCGTCGAAGGTGGCAACCGAACCTCCACCGGAGATTCTTAGCACCCCCTGCCCCGCCGTTACCATGGTCGCCACCGTAGCCAGGAATAGCGGGGCCGCCGAGGACTGGGGGCCGTTTTTTTGCGTCGTTATTCATGGGGGATATTTGCCATAGTTGCCACGCTTGGCGAGCGGGTTGGCAACCGCAGTTTTTTAATATAACAGTTGTTATCAGAAAGATGCTGCTGCCCATCTCCTGCCTGTCTCCCTCTGTCGCCTCTTACGACTTCCACGGGAAGATATGGGGTAGTGGATATTCTCAACCGCCACTACACACTACACTTTACTCAAAACGGAATTGTATATAATGAGGGTGGCAAATGTGTACACAGTCTACACGATAGATGCTGTGTCATGGAAATGTACATTTATCCTCGATTATGAATCAAAATGTAGATGCGTAGTCACACCTGAGGACTAAGGTGGAATACAACGCTTCCGTCTAAGCAGCAAAGTGTATTAGAAGCTTAATTACTTGGTGATAAAATCTTTACAGGTTGAAAAAGCTGCATACTTTTGCCACAGCATTAATTAAAAAAAAAACCAAAAATCGCTTAGGAAAAATCTGAAAAGCACTGTATTACCTTTAAAACAGACTGTAGAATTTTTGTTTTCTCATATCACATATTGTGTACAAAGTTAAAATAAGGTTTCCTAATTCGCCAAATTAAACTAAACTAACGCTATTTTACAGGCCGTTAAACGCAAAATCTTCAATCAAGAACTTCGAGGGTCGGTACACGGCACTTACGAGTACTGTCATAAGAATCAACTCTCTACCGCCCACGGTAGAAATCCTGTGTGATATGCAAGTGCCTTTAGCAAATTATTTTAGCAGGAACAGGGACATATTCTACAGAGGTAAGTTACAGAGTTAATAGAATCTTAATAATGAAGTACTTTTGTCAGATACTTGAAATTACCGTTGACTAAGCCCAAACTGATATTTTATGTAAAAGCACTACTGCGTTTTCGGATCTGGATTTGTCATGCTTATTCTTGTGTTTTTTTAACCAATTAGCTAACATTGCAAACGATAGTAAGTGCCTACTGCGGTCCACTTCAAGCAGGTGCTCGAAGCAGTCACCTCTGAGTAAAGTTGCAGCCTATAATAATAATATGTTCCACTGCTTGAAACAAGCCTCTTGTCATTTCTAAGGGTTATGTGGTATTGTATTTATTTAAAAACGGCATTCTTAACACAATTTTATGTTTAGTGTTCAGTTTGTGTTATTTTAAAACTATATTAAAATATAAAGTAGCACAGATAATATACAGATAGCGTCCATCGTTCTTTTTTTAATACGTTCTTGAGCGTGAAGTTTCTTCACGGCAACTATGTTTATACAGCAAAAGTTAAAAAATGAATTTGCAGTCGCAGGCGTTAACTTGGTGAATACATGAGTCATGGTGGTGCGCCGCGCTACTTCAATATGTGTTTACAGGACTTCACATGAGCTATCATGGCTAACTACTGTTTATAGTTAACTTTTATTTTTAGATCCACCATCGATGCCATCAGATACATCGAACTCACCACATATTTATTTATTTATTTATTTAAGCTTTAGTTGCACACATAAAAGAAATGTACAAAACGGCGGACTTAATGCCTAAACGCATTCTCTACCAGTCTACCTTTGGTTTGTGCAGAGAATCTAGTGATGGGTGCAAAACTCATAATTAAAAAAAAATTAAAGGTTTAAGGAAAAAATACAAAATTATAATATAATGATAATAAACAATACACACTCATATACATTTACATTACTGCTTACATGCATACAATATTATTTTATATATATACACAAATACCCACAATAAATACATACACAATAAATAAATATGATATTTTTATACTATACATACTTGAGAATATAACAGTTTCCGAAGTTTTTTAAATTTTTTAATTTTATTACCCGAAACTACTACTGCTTCGTTAAGTAATATTCCCAGAGTAAACGTTTAAAGATAGGTTTAGTTTTTGCTTCTTTTATATTTCTGGGTAACATGTTCCAGAGTCTTACTGCATTTAAAGTGAAAGAATTGTAAGAGAAGCCCGTGCGACAGAAAGGAACATGAAGAGTTAGATTTTCCGCGGAACGAAGACATTGGTTGTGATAATCGTCCTGATACTGAAATTTGCATTTCAGATATGCAGGGACAAACGGATCGTGTAAAATAGAGAATAGCATAGAAAGGATTCTAAAAGATCTACGAAGTGGAAGAGGCAGCCATTTGAGCTGAGAACGGAATGAAGAGACGTGATCGAATTTACGTAAGTCAAAGATAAAGCGAATACAATTATTGAGAAGACGATCCAGTTTGTTAAGAAGTTCTTGAGAGGCATCAGCATAGCATACATCTGCATAATCTAGTATTGGTAATACGAGCGTTTGAACCAACATTACCTTTGTTCTCACTGGAAGAAAATTCTTGAGTCGATACAGACAACGCAAGGTGTTGATAACTTTTTTGCTTACTTCCGTGACTTGCGGCCGCCAACTTAGACTGCTGTCAATGATAAGTCCTAGATTTTTCACAGTAGCTGAATAAGGTATGACAGTATTATTAAAATTTACAGGTGGCAGTGAATTAAAATCCAATGTAGATAAGCGACGGCTACTTCCAACTATAATTGCCTGGCACTTGGTAGGGTTAACAGTAATACCGAATTTGCTAGACCAATCAGAGATACGAGTGAGGTCGGAGTTTAGCTCAGTGATCGCATCTTCGATATCGTTAACATCAGACTGAGCATATATTTGTAAGTCATCGGCATAGAGATGGTACGTGCAGCGAATGTGAGATGTAATGAGATTTATAAAAATTGAAAACAAAAGAGGTGTGAGAATTCCGCCTTGAGGAACGCCAGCAACCAGCGTGCACCAGTCAGAAATAACTGGACCCACGCGAACAGCCTGCTGACGTCCCTGAAGATAGGATGCAAACCATTCCCGCGCTGATGAGGAGAAACCAATGTGAGAAAGTATTGTAAGAAGGATGTCATGATCAACAGCATTAAAAGCGTTTGAGAAATCTATTAAAACTAACACAGTTAATTTTGACTCCTCCATACCTATACGTAAATCTTCCGTAACTTTAAGCAGGGCTGTTGTTGTACTATGTCCTAGCCTGAAACCTGATTAATAGCTACTTAAAAATTAATTTTAAAAACGTAGTCAGAAATTTGTCTGTGAGCAACAGCTTCAAGTACTTTTGATAAAAAAGGAAGAATAGAGATAGGACGGAAGTGAGAAACAGAACTAGGATTATTTATTTTTGGAAGTGGGAGAACAAAAGCATTTCGCCATAGTGAAGGAAAAACCCCAGTATCTAATGAAAAATTTACTATGTTGGTAAATACTGGCAAGACATAATCGAGGATGAGATTGATCATGATTCTGCTCACATCATCAGAGCCTACTGCGGCGGACTTGATGGAAGAAATTGACTTTTTTATATCCACATCAGTAACGGGAGAAAAATTTAAAGAGCTTTTGTAAAATTTTGGAAGAGAATTAACATGGGCAATAGTAGTAGGTTTAATTGGCGAATGCAGTTGTGGTGCAGTAGAAAAGTATGTATTAAGTTGATTAACAGACAATATTGAAGGATCAAAGTTAGAAGCAGGTTTACCTATCCCGATTGCCACGAATCAGCCATAGAAGCGTTAAGGATATTTCGATGAATATAACGGCGTTTAGCGGCCCGCACCATCTGATTACACCGATTCCTAGCGGCTTTGAATCGAGTCCAGTTAACAGTACACCGATTACTCTTATATTTACTAAATTCTCGATCACGCTTTGCCATAGCCCTGCGGATATCCTCAGTAATCCACGGCGCAGGAGATCGTTTCAGTCTGACTTTATGTGGAGGAGCGTGTTTATCAAACAACTTCTGTATATTTGAATTAAAAAGAGCTACTTTTTCGTCAACACTCTCTACGCTGTAAGTATCACTCCAATCTATACTACAAGCATCTTGCTGAAGTTCTTCAACATTAAGTCTCGCTAGATTACGCAGATGCACCATCACATGATTGACCTTAGGACATTTAATCCTATAAGAAATATACAGTAAATCGTGCCGCGAAAACCCAGGGGCGGAGAGTTGACCGTGGCCAACGACATGGTCTTCAGAAGCGACCACTATTAAATCTATTAAAGAATCAGCAGTATCAAGATTGTGGTGTGTGGGTTCGAGAGGAAGAAGTGACAAATTAAAGGAGTTCATAACTGTATACAATGTCGGCGGGGATCGAACCCGGTTTGCTCGCGCACTGTGAAAATTTCAGCAAGCGCTAACCATCTGAGCTACCACGGCTCCTCTCCTCTCGAGCTAGAGACTTTATTTTATTTATGGTACGATTTTTGTCGCATGCCAGCGCTTACTTTTGGTTCTGGCAAAAAGTTGTGAAACGTCTATGTACGTCAAAATTGTGCAAATGTTTGTCGCAGATATTTTACCTGCACTTCAAAATTTTATTGTGTATTTTAAACTATTTTTACGGATTTGATGAATTATATTAAATAAAAAATAGTCTCACGTGACCTCGCAGAGTTACAGAGAATATCGGTATTGAAGTCTCCCATTATAATAAAGTGCTGATAATCAGAGCCGATAGAAAAAAGAGCCGATTCAAGGTCACAAAAATAATTAACTCCTGGTGGACAGTAAATTGCACCGAGAACAGTCTTAGTCCCACTGATGGTAATCTCCAAGAACATGTATTCTATTGTACCAGAATAAACAGAAGAAGAAGCACATAATTGTTTATAGGGTATACCATTACGTAAGTATACCGCTACTCCACCACCTCTTTTGCCCGTACGATCATTTCTTAAGAGGACAAAACCAGGTATTCCAAAGGAGGTGGACGGTAAGGTAGGTTTTAACCAGCTTTCCGAAACAAGTATCGCAGAAATAGACTGATTATGAAAAGTATCAACAAGTTCATTATAATGTTGCGGAATGCTCTGAGCGTTAATGTAACAAACGTTAAAGTTATTAGTCAAACCATGAAACTTTTGAGTAAGCAGATAACGAAGAGTAGTAGGTTCCGAAAAAGAGTCATTTAGTGAAAAAAAGAAGAATTTGAATCAACAGAGAGAAATAGTTCATTGGTATCAGAATCTGTCATAATATATGATTATACTTATGATATATGCATATATATTATTTATATAAAGTTATATATATATATATATATATATATATATATATATATATATATATATATATATATATATAGTCTATAAAAATAGAAAAAAAACCCTATTAACTGATAATTGCACTACAAACAAACGCGCCGGTAAACTGTTTACAAAAAAGAAAAATTAAAATATTACACGAAAACAACTAGTAATACTTACTACAAGAAAGTATCTAATTTTATTTATTTACAATTGCAGAGACAACAAAAATCATACGTTTTGAAAATAAAAGAAAAAAAAACATATGTTAATCACTACGAGAAGTGGTAATTTAAACGAAAAAAAAAATACTCTAAAGCGTAATTTCACGAAATTTAAGGTTCAGAATAGTCTGTACTATTACTTGTGTCGCAAACCAGCCTAGTAACCGGTTGCGGAGAACAAAAGGATCGAATACAAAAGCGCTCAGTGACGTACACAGTACACACAGCAGTAGTAGTAATTAATAAGCCGTCGATGTGTAAACAAAGTATTACCACTAACCCGAGAATGTTTACTTATTTCTGAATGCTCGTCGGGTTCTTGGCTGCTCGCTACGGGAAATTACACTACTAGTTCCTGCCTTCACTTGTTCCGGCTCCTCGTTGCACCCAGCTTTATGAAGAATATGTCTCCTGAAAAAGGTGATTATTAGTTACCTATTTTACATTTAAAAACAAATATTTGTATTAGAAGTAATTTATTTATTTTACAATTTTTTTAAATCTTTGAAATAGAACTAATTTTACGGCTATTATCGCATTTAATTTTAGGTTTTTTACCCCTGAAGTTTCGGGCACTTTACAACACCCATGGTCACGAGTGGGGGTGGGGGATGAGGTGTTAACGTTCTGACGGCATAGTTAACGAAGCCTACCTCTAACTTCAAATTATAAACGATACGTCGGGAAAAAAATTAAAATTAGTTTTATTTCACGTGTAGTACTCGCGTAAATATAAAAATCATTCCTAGAGCTTTTGTTCAGCGAGGAGTTCTAATGATAAAGATAACGATGATGATTCACATTAGTACGTAAATGTAAAAAACATATTTTGTTATTTCTGTTTTATCAAGACGGGATATTATAGGTTTCTTAAAATTTTGCTTTTTTAATTTTTTTGAAAACTGACTCATCAAGATTATCATAATTTACTGAAAAATGAAATTAGTTAAATTTAAACGAAATTTATTTCTGCAATTAAAAAATAACGAAAGAAATTAAAGATTGAAAATAATTTTTCACCAAGAAAAGTATTCATAATTAAAGTGGACCGTTCATTAAAATTATTTTTATTTTCAGGTTACGCCGTTTTCGCCACTCCAGTATTGGTTATTGTATCAATAGCGATGTGTTATATATTGTAATCTAGATGAAAATTATGAAATAAAGAGCAATGAAATTAGTTTAAACTGTCAATTTTTAAATTGCACGTCAATATAGAATAAGCGTTGCCAACCAATTACAAATTGGTTTATGTTATGTTCAAATTTAAAAATAATATATTTTATATATTCCTTCAATGGACGTAAATGAGAATTTGAGATAAATAATACGTTTAAAACATACTTGTTTATATAATATTATCTAGTGATTATGAATAAATAAAAATTTTTGAATACAATGTGTATTTTCTATCCAACTCTGTCCACTCCAAGCTAAAAACGCTTGTGCTATAAATATAGTGGCAAGGGGGGAGGGGGCTTAGCAATAGTGGCTTGGTCACCCACGGTGAACTTAGGGGATCCCAGACGTTTGATCCATAGAGAAGTATTGGCCCGAGGTGGCTGCTCTGCATAAACTAGCTGGGTCTCTCCATGCGCGATGGTGGACTAGTAGCGTACTTACGCACATTCTGGCCGGGCCGCACCACTGATGCGATGGTAGTGGGAAGGTGAGTGTCAGTATAACGATGCATCTTTTTTCCCACCCTTCGCGACCAAAACGTTGGCAAATGCAGAAGACCCACTGCTGGGGTCGAGATGGTGCTTCCGGGGTACGTTTTTTCTGGTCCCATGAGTGGAGGCCATGGGACACAGACTTGAGATCCGTTGCGCAAGTGGGATGCCATGTAGGAAACGAGAAGACACAGGAGTCTTATATAAAGATAGCAGGAGAGCTGTTCTCTTTCAAGGATGTGCAGCTGTCTGGACTGTTTAAATATAGCTTTATTAAATGATAGTGAAATTTCTTGGAGTATAAGAGAGACTTAACACACCACAAATGTGTTTCTCCCGTCACAAGGTGGATTTGCCATAGTCATATGCATGAATGCAATCAATATAAGTTTATATTGGGTAGCTTACTGAGAGCTAAAATGCCAAATTTTCTTCAAATAGCAACAACATCTGCACGCAATATATTCTGTTAATTAACTGCTTCCGTACTATCAGTGGGACGATTTTGGTATTCAAGCTTATTCATTCCACCTACCCAGCACAGTGAATATGAGATGGCATTAGGTCAGATTGAGCCATGTAGACGCCCCTAGACAATGCAAGTTTCGCACTCCTCTCCTTTTTTTACTTCCTATAAAATCCGCAAAAAGCTCTTTTTTAAAACCACGGAGATTCTGGGTGACGTGGCTCTATTAGGTATGATCGAATTAGTCTTTAAGATAATCCGGTCCTGGGTGGCATGATGAGTGCAAAAAACTTTTAGTTATTGTTTTTCTGCCAGGTTATTCCTCAAAATGTTTTTGTCCAGCATTGAATTCAAAAAGTCGTTAAAGTGTTATATGTTTTAAAGAAATATACCTACGAACAGTTTTTATCAGGATATAGCTACGAATTCTTTTTTACAGATAAATATGATCAAATTCTATAGACGAGTTTAGGGCGAAGTCGTTTTGTTGGAAGATTAAGATTTTTACCGCACATAGATTTCCTAAAGACACGTATTTTACATTAGCTGCAGGTACATTATATGTCCCGAAATATTTTAATACAAATTTAGAAAGCTTCGGGATCATTTTTAGAATTGGTCACATCTTTTGGTGTTTCATTCTACATTGTAAATAAAACAATATTTTTAACTATTAATTAAAAACTGATCACGAGCATGTCGTATCATTGTTCCAATAAATGCTGGTACAATCATATCGCACTGATCTCTCTATCCTTTACAGCCTATCAAGAGTAGGTAAGTAAAATAGTCCCCCTTACAACTGTATGCCTATATGGAAAATTTTGCCTTAGTAGTCACGCTATGGAGACTGGTTGTAAACCGCATTTTTTAGAATTTTTAGTTGTTATCAGGAAGATAGTACTGCAGCCCATCTCCTTTTTTACAGTTTCTTTCTGTGGCCTTTTATGACACGTACGGGATGTCATGGAGTGGAGCACGTTTATGTTTAATGTAAAGTATCAAAAGTTGCAACGGGAAGCAGAGCCGTGAGCCCACAAATAGTTTCACATCTCAAGTCCTACTGATGTTGAACTTTCGGGGGAGATCTAGGGTGGCATAAGAATATTTGCTACTCCATAGAGTGCCTGTCGTAAGGATCGACAGAGGATAAATTAAACAGGACATGGGCGACATCTTCCTCATAACAACTCTAAATAATGAAAAACTGCAGTTCCCTTGCCGCCTGCAAAGGGTTGCAACTATGGCAAAAATATAGGTATATATGGCCTTCTACGTGTTAGACGGGAGAGTCTTCAACATATCAAAAATTTTGAAGGCAGTCATTCAGGCCATCCAGCTTGCAAGAACATCTCGCAAGCGCTTAAGCTTTATACGTGGTAGAGCTTCGCTGAAATTATATTAGTAGTGTAGTTGTAGCACGAATGGGTTGACTCGACCGGGGGAGGACCACGCTCTCACCGTATACCAGCGTGAAATAGCAGCTTAACACTACTGTGTTTCGTATGATGAGTGTGGAGAACCGGAGACACTTCTTACAGGAAATGAGGCATTCCATCTTAGTGCTCACGGGTGACAACGCATCTACATTTTGATTCGTAATCGAGAATATATGTTGTTGTCTATGGACCGCAGCAACCATTTATCATCAGGTGGAATGTGCGCTCGTTTGTCACCCTATCCTATAATAAATATGGACCCATAAGGCAATCTGTGTGGTAAGTCTATGTTCAGCAGTCGACTTTAGCAGACTGATGTAATAATGATTATTATGATGATAATAATTGAGCTGTCAAGTTGATCACTGTTGATCTATAAAAGATTTATCTATTATCTGTCGCTAGTATTTTTACCACATAAATATCTATGTAAGTTTTACCAAAAAAATGCTCACAAATACACAGTTATCTGCAGTATTACGTGGTGCTCGATTTAAAGTCTGTTTTTATTTTAATACAAAATCCAATTCAATCTTTTCGGACACGGTATACCATCGTATGAATTGAAACCGGACTGCAGCTCCTACTGTCTAGTTGATTGACGCAGTGCAATTTTGAAACTGCATTTTGCGATAGTATTTCGTTCAATCGTGTGTTGGATAATCGTTCGAAAACTTGAAGTTTAATATTTCTAAAGGAATAATTTTTTAAAATTTTTTAAAATTTACATTAATAATATTGAAAGAATTCAACGTAAATTTATCTCACACCTGAACTATAAGTTTAAACATAAAAGCTCATCATATTTAGATGACTGCCGACACTTTAACCTTCTTACGCTTGAAGAAAGACGTAAACTGTTAGATATGGGATTTCTATACGATATCTTACGCGATGGTATTGACTGCCCGGATTTACTGAATACTGTTACTTTTAATGTGCAAAGAAAACGTACAAGAATCACCAAGAAAACTTTGTTTAGTATACCTCGTCATTCCACAATTTATGGTAAAAATAGTATCTCAACACGTTTGCTATTAAGTTATAACAAAACATTTAATACCATCGATCCCTTTATAGGCAGTAAAAGTGATTTTAGAAACAGGGTACGTACATGCATATTAAACACAGCTTCTGTTGTTTAATTTACCTTAGTGAATTATATATATATATATATATATATATATATATATATATATATATATATATATATATATGTATATATATATATATATATATATATATATATATGTATATGTATATATATGCATATATATATGTGTATGTATGTATATATGTAATGATATATAGAATATATTTTGCCATGATATAAATAAATGAATTACAAAATTAACTCGAAAAGTAAATCACACATGAATTTGTCAGAAAGACCTAATATCTTAGTGTTAGTAAACCTAAAATTACTTAATTTTATTACTGTTATTTTATTAAGTTGTTTTAATTTGTTTAATTTCTTATCTTAATAATAGCTTACCTTTATATTTAATATGTGGATAACTGTTATTGGCATACTTGAAGTAAATTTGAAATTGTATTTAGTGATATACGCTGTTGTTATCCTTATTAAAATAAAATAAAAATAAAAATAAAATAATTTGAAAATTGTTCTCGAGGGAGCGAAAAGAGTAAATTTAGTAAAAAGAAAAACAAAAATACTGATTATGTTGTTATTTGGCAGATTGTAAGTATTTTAAAAACAGAATGGCCTATTTCACAATT
Source organism: Parnassius apollo (assembly GCA_907164705.1). NCBI lineage: Eukaryota > Metazoa > Arthropoda > Insecta > Lepidoptera > Papilionidae > Parnassius > Parnassius apollo. The sequence goes on from CAJQZP010000615.1 coordinate 22,382, forward strand.
TAGTACAAAGAATTTTTGGATGCAATGTAACGGACGACACACTTGGCGTCCTAATTGGTATAATGAATACTCATGGTGCGTAAACCATTGGTTATATATTACTAGCGTAGCGTAAACATTGATGATAAACAACGTCAAGTTGTAAAAGTCATCGTGATCCACTGATGACAATCACAATGATTATTTAGAAAGAACAACGTTCCAAAATCACGTAATTCCTTCGCGGCGTTACCATGCTGTTTAAGGCGTTACTCCAGTTACTAATTCTTCAACAGGTAAGCATGTAAACAATGGCTGCACATCAAAACTGACCATAGTTTCATTGTCTGCCATAAGTTTTTAATCTCGCTGTGTACAACCAGTGCGTGTTGTCAGTGATGACGTACAGAACCGAGACGTGGTCCTTCACAGCTGGCCGTATGAAGACGCTCAAAGTCGCTCAGCGAGCTATGAAGAGGGCTGTGCTCAGGGTTTCTCTGCGTGATAAGCTTAGAAATGAGGATATCCGCAGTAGAACCATAGTCACCGACATAGCCCAACGTATTAGTAGGCTGAAGTGGCAAAAGTAAAGTTACAGCCTATATACGTCTCAATGCTGGGCACAGGCTTCCCCTCATTTCTGAGAGGGTTTTAGGGCAAGGAAGTGGAAATGGCAATGGTCGGCCATATAGCTAGCGAAGAACCGACAACAGTTGGGGAAAAAAGTTTCTCGAGTGACAGCCTCGTACCGGTAGGCGAAGTGTAGAGCGACCGCCCCACTAAATGGAGTGAAGACCTGGTAAGACATGCAGGAAGTCGATGGATGCTGGTGGCTCAGGACCGTGCCTTGTGGCATACCTTTGGGGAGGCCTATGTTCAGCAGTGGGCTTGTGGAGGGCTGTAATGATGATGAATCTTGCTGACAAAATGGTAGGAATCCTTAATGTGTGCTCTTGTATGTCCCCTGAGCGGTGAGAGTATTTTCGCTAAGTGTTGAGTTAATCTGTAAGTTGGTGAATCAATTTAGCTCACTATGGGACGTAATGGAGCATCGGGCTTGTGCATTTTTGGTAACCCAAATAACTTTAGTGATTTGGCGCACTTAGGTATTATCCATTTTACGTCAAGATTTTTATTTTATTATGTTATAAGTATATTAATTTTTTTCAAAGAAATACTTCGAATAATTAAATCTGGATATAATAATATATAAAATGAGGGTGGTTTTTTATATAGGATTTATCTCCAATTAATAATTATAAATGCAGATGCGTTGCCAGCCCTGAAGAATGAGATAGAAGGCCTCGTTTCCAGTAAAAAGGGTCTCCGGTTCTTTACACTTACCATACAAAACACATTCGTACTATTTCTTAATCGTTATGACGCAATATCCACAACTTTTTACCGACACCATAAAAACCAATTCCTTTTGACGCAGTACATTCCCGTGTGAATTGAAATTTGGACTATATTTGCTATTGATTCTGATTGAGGCGTTGACGCGGTTCAATTTTGAAACTGCTCCGTGATAGTATGATATTTAAGCCGATGCCGTATTTCACTTTGAAGTCGTAGTTTATATTTTACGGTAGTCGATACGGTATTAATAATAGCTGCGTGGTGATGGCGTTAGAGAATCTATCACCCTATTCTGTTGCGTGGGTGACGGGAGAGACAATTACGAGATATGACGAAATATCTTATGCCGGTATAACTATCTGTTCACGCCAAGCATAGAACAGCTAAACCGGCAACATGAACAGAGTGAAATATGAAAAAAATCCAGTGCCGTGGTCGTCAATTCGTCTGGCTAGAATGACAATTAAGACGAATCCAAGCAAACGAGGTGATATGATCATATTACCTATAGATATAGATACCTAGTAAGTATAGTAGTATTCTATACATATCTATAGCACGAATAGTTCGGCACGATCGGGGCAGGCACCAGCTTAAACACAAATAATTCTGATGTTTTTTATATGGTGAGTGTAGATAAGCGGAGACTGTTTTTACTGATATGGCAGCGCTACACGTGAACGTCGTCGAAACACACCGAAGCTTAAATCGCGCTATCAAAGTTCTGAATCATAAACAGTGTATATAGAACATCTCCGAAGTATCACACGGAGCGTTGCCCGCTCCCCGAGCAGAACACCTTGCTCGGCGGGAGATCTCCCCTTTTTCCTTCCACGGCCACACTGGTAACGAGGCATTTAATCTTAGTTTTCAGTGGCGACAATGCATATGCGTTTTGATTCTTAATCGTGGATAAATGTAGATGTCTATGGGTCATATACGCATATACGTATATGCTATGGTAAAATTAGATGGACTATGTGCTCGTTTGGCACAATTAATCTATTAAAGAAATCCTGCCATTGTTTATTCGCCAGGGATTTATTCTTTTGTTAGTGTGGTACGTAAATTGAGGAAAGAATAAAAGTTGATATATAGGTATACATTCTCGCTTAAAATCCCATTTACTAACAGATAAGTAGTTGAGTATAAGTAGGTATTCTAGAAAATTGGAAGAAGCATATCTGCTTGCATTGGCATAAAATACACTTTTTCTTAGTAAATATTGCTAATAACTATTTTTGTAAAATATATAATTTACCTATCATGCACTTATATTACACAGACACATTTAGGAAAATAATTATTTTCCCTTTAAATAGTTTTCCACATTGGATCTACGACATGTGGTAGATTACTCACTTTCCTTTAATGTTATAAAGGCTTACAATTCTTCAGTCAGTGAAATAAACATTAAATCGACATATTTAACACCTGCACATACAGGGAAGTGAAGGTTTTTTTTAATGAGAGTGAATATTTTTTATTGATTTTTATTGCTTAAAGGACTTTAATGTTGAAAAAGATAGGGTGAGTGGGGGGAAGATCGAACGGTTTTTTGATGAGATGAATAGTCTTGTGTTTGACGTCTTGTATAACAGTACATATTAACTTAAGCGAAAATTATATCTATAGTGAATAAAGTACAAAGAGCGTAGTTTTATGTCATATTGATAAATCCCTGTTATATTTATTGGAAAGCAAAAAAAAATTAATTACAATGTTTTTATCAAAAGAAAAAAACAGGGGGAAAGATGAAAGGGTGGCGGGGAAAGATCGAAGTACTTTCTAAAATCGTTCAAAATAATGTCAGACGATATTGTCGGTCAGTAGGCTACAATTTTATTTGTCCTGATACATCAGAACTGTCTATAATATCCAAATACCTTAAAATAACACAGATAACACAAATTATTTGTTTTTTATATTTTAATCTTGCCCCGCCGGGGAAAGAATGAACTAGAGGTTCTGAAACTTTTCCTTTTACTTGAATAAGATTATACAGAAAATGAAAGATATCAATTATATAAAATCTTTTATTGTTAATGCCAAGATAATTTTAAACACAATTTTGTACCTTTTACTATTTTCGTCAATAAAATATGTAGCACAAAACGTAAAAAAATTAAATATTTCAAAATTAAACAGATAACCAATTAATAAGATCTTAGAACAATGCCATAACTAAAAACATAGAAAAACTTCTAAAAAAATATCATTTATCTTCAATCTATATAAATAAAAAAATGGGAGTGTCTATTTGTAATATTAAAAAAAAAACAGATTTTTACTAAATGCGTAAGGATGTATCCACGGTACATGTACCAAAATAACATTTTTTACAATTAATGTCTGTCTGTCTGTTTATTCCGGCTAATATCTGAAACGGCTCGACCAATTTTAACGGGACTTTAATTGATAGATAGATGATGTAGTAGGGAGTTACTTAGGCTACTTTTTTTTGAAATATTACTTACTTTAAAAAAATATTGCACAATGTATATAATTATGCAATAATATGTAAAATATTATTGCATAATGCACAACCCAAGTCGCAGGTATAGCTAGTACAATATATAAACAATAAATAACTTATCTTAAATTTGGCATATTTAGGAACTTTATATTCTGTAATCTTTAAGTCAAAATCAAATCATTAATAAAGCAAATTCGCCATAAATAGCACTTTATGGCAAAAATACCGATACCAAGTCTTTATTCTACCTAATACTTAACTTAAAAACTCAACGATGACGTGGATTTTCCAGAATGTTTCATTCCTCTGCACTATGATGTAGACGTGTACAGAAATCAAGTTATTGAGTATGTTTTAACTACTACTGACTTGACTTGACTGCACTCGTGGCGTACACTACGCCTCGATTCACGGGTCGTGCTTTTCGGACTGCCGGTGTTGTGCTTTTTCTGAATTTTCTAAGTTCTATTAGCACAACCCCGGTGTTTGGAAGTCCCGAGCGATGTTAATAGGCGTCCACCTATTATATTGGGACCTAAAAATTTATTCAGCCAGTGGTTGATGCGATTGCAACTCTGCCCACCCCTTTGGGGTATACGGGCGTGGAGATAAAAATTAACTACTACAGCTATGTGCGTAAAAACCAATATAAAAACAGAAGTGAAAAAAGTAATATAAGGTACTCTAAATAACTGTTAAAACTAAACATAAACACTTTTTTTAAATCGACAAAATAAAAAACAAAAATAAATAACAAGAAACAACTTATTGAATGTTAAATTTTTTTAAATTGACTTCAAACCTTATTTGGCCGCGACGAGAAATTTCCGGTTGTGGAAGAATACAAACAATATCTTACGTGTGTTTTAGGACGCTTATATCTTTCACAACTGGATAGGTGAAAGATATAATTGTATCCGACCTTGTCTCTTTGACTTTTCGTACAAATTTTATTACAGGCATGTGGTTTTCATATGACAAAATCGTTGCAACGAAATGTTTGACGTTCTTTTTTCTTGTAGTAAATTGTACTACAACCCAATCATCTTTCTTTAACTCACTAGATTTATCGTCAAAAAATGTAATTTCACCTAGCCCCAATGGTGTATTTGGCCAGGGATTTATATTTTCCTGATCTTCGTCTTGTTCTTTTAAGCATTTGTCAATAAATTCTTCCATATTATTATACTCAGAATCATCATATTCAAGAGTTTTAGCTTCTATCTCACTTTCGGAGCTTTCCGTCTCGCTATACAATACTTGTTTCCTTTTTCTGTGTATACTTTTAGATGTTTTCTTTTCCCGTTGGTCTTCTTTTTTTGGTATTTTTTAATATTTCCCAGTTTTTTTTGCGGCTTGACTTTTTTTTGGAGTTCCTTCTTTGGAATTTCTATCCTTGTCTCAAGTATATTTTGTGTTGATTTTTCATTTAAGTTTTTTTTCATAGTCTCTGTGATTACTTCCGCTCCAAAAGCTATACGCCTTCTTTTGATCTTCGTGTCGAGTTAAGAGGTTTGTTTGACTGTTTCGAGAAGTAGTTCTTCAAAACTGACTTAATTATATTAATTTTTGAATTTTGTCTCTGCAAATTACTTGCGGATGTTGATACATTTTCAATTTTAACATTATCTGATGTCAAACATTTAGGTAATTCTTCTTTATGGTACCCTACGAATTTTCGTGCGTATTCGTGATTCTTTGACACATCCGACAACAGATGAACGCTTTCTAACTCTATAGCTAAAGAAGTATTTTCAGAATATAATAACATGTCATTTTTCATCAGCACATTGATAGCATTAATGCAAAGTTCTTTTAAAGATACTGGGCTTAACGTTGATAAAATATGTAACCGCGAATCTTGGTGTGAAAACTGTGAATCTACATGTGGTGGTAGGGAGTATTGTGTATCATTTACTGACGGATATTGAGACTGTCGATGTGAAGAGTGGGGATCGTTTTTTTGCGCTTCTTCCCAACGCTTGTATGCTCTTGGGTCGTATTTATCAATTGGAAACACCTTAGAGTTAAAAGGGTATATTCCTGCTTTTTTAAAGCTGTTCAATATTATTTCGTCTTTGGTATCGTTCCAATTTTTAACAAAAAGCTCAGAAAATACCCTTTTAGGCACTTTAACACCTGTATTTTGTCTTTGCCATTCAAATAATTTAGCGTCTTATCTACTTTTAAAAGACTTGAATACAGCTACGTCCAACGGTTGTAGGATATGGGATATGTGAGGCGGTAATTTCAATATCGTTATATTGTTTCGAATAGCTAATTTGACTACATTGAGATCAACGTGACTGCCATGTACGTCGTAAACTAGGAGGACTGGTCTTTCTTTTCCAAGGGCAGGGATAAACACTTTTTCTATGTAATTATAAAATATTTGTGTGTCCATCCATCCTCTTTGACTCGCGGCATAAGACAGCTCAAAGTCATATTTGCCCTCAGTTTCAGCTACCCATGAATCCCACACAAATTTCCCTTTAAATATACTCGTAATTAAAGGACTTATTTTCTTGGCGTTCGCACTAACGGCCGTTAAAACAGTGATATTTTCTCTGCCAGTACCATGTGTTGTTCGAAAAGATGGGGCACCGTTCTTTCTAACTGCTTTTGTCTTTGAATGGTCTAAACACACTGATGTTTCATCCAAGTTCCATGTGGCCGTTGTTCCAAATTTAATTCCTTTAACATTGACTCCAACATTGTGAAGTATTCATCTATAATCAAAAGGATTAGTGTTGTTTTTTCTTGAATGTTCTAGAAACTGAGCTTTTTTAAGGGAAAGCCTGTGTCGTTTACGGAAGTTTGTGAACCAATCTGGTTCAGGATCTTTAAATGGGGTATGTATTTTATTCAATCGAATATATCGTTCCACTAATAAAATTACTTCTTTTCTAGATAGACCGAAACCCCATTTTTCTAAAACTTTTAGACCATTTGCTAATCTCGTTTCCGTTTCATGATCAAATACAGGAGGGCGACCAAGTGTATCACTTTTAACACCGGTTTTTTTATTAAAACCAATGTGAAGAGTAGCAATGGATATTTTATAAAATTTTGCCGCGCCATATAATGTCAGTTCCTTCCTTTTCACTTTCTCCACGGCTTTAGCCACATCTTCAGGAGTATAGGAGGTTGCACGTAGAGATTTTCGGATGTAGTTACGTGGCATGCTGGTGTTTCTAAATTGACAAAATGCATTTAATTTTTATTTATACGGTATATATATATATATGGGTGCCCAAAAAAAAACTATTTTAAAGTGTCGCTCAAATTTTTTGAAAATTTCTGAAATCGTCAAAAATCGATTTTTCGAAAGTTCATAAAGTTCAGTTCGTTAAGATAAAGTAACATATTTTTATAGGAGACTTGAAAAAAAAATCGTTTTTTTTTTGGGACGCCCTAATATATATATACTAACATTAATAAAAAAATTTGGTAGTAGATCCACGTCTACAGTTCAACTGTAACACATAAATGAACAGGATCGACCGGTGCGACACTATTCTCTCACAGAAAATCAGCGTGTGGTGAGCTTCTTAGTGGCTGACATGTTTTTTTTTGGCGAGTGAGAGTTCCGGATGCTCGTTCCTTTTCTCCTTTCCTTAAGGCCACCCGAATGTTGACGTTTGCTAGATAAGCCGATGTGGCGTTGCATTGTTCTAGGGACTGTGATGGTGCATTTACTAGCGAGTTTCTGGAGGTCTTTCCCCTTTAAGTTCCTACTCCCATTCCTACAAATCCTGTTTCTATACCTTATGAGAAGGGAACGTACAAGTAACACTCCTGTTGTTTCTTGTGTCTATGGACAGCGGTGAAATCACTTAGCCATCAGGTGACCCCCTTGCTCTTTTTGCCTCTCTTACAATGTACAAATATAAAAATAAATACCTTTAGATAATATTAGCTGAAATTACACTTTGAGAACATGAGACCATTAGTATGACTTTTGAAAACGGTGCAAGTTGGAAACTTTTATATGTTTATCTTACCCCGTCAAATATTGGTGGGTAAAGACGGAATGTTACAATAAATCATCAGACATAGCAACATAACGACTAATTAAAAATAATGAGTATGTATACAAATAAAAAACTCGTACCTACCTCGTAAATGAAGTTACACGACACGGGGTAAGATTAAAACACCCGACTTGCTCGCGTAAAATTCACAGCGTAGATATTCCCTTATAACACACAACCGATCCCTCAAAACGACAAGTGCCGACTGAGGTGTGGGACGTAACAAAATGGTGGTCTCATGAATGTTGTCTGCTTCGGATAAATTACACAAAATCTGTCTTTATTGATGCCTTTTTGTGTTACCCCGTTTTTCATCTTCCCCCTACTCACCCTAATTTATATTACAATAAATGCTTTGAGAAATAAGCTATAAATAAGCCTAAACCTGTTAAATCAGTGGTATTAATAACGAAACCGGAGAATATTTCCTTTCGAGGTCGTTCGTGAGGCTAATGCATGATCCGTCTTAATACTGACCCGTGTAACGCGACTCGTTGACATCCCATCTTTGCTCTTTAGATATGGAAGAGATCCAGTTACATGGTACACAATGTATGAATGAAAAATATTGATAAATAATTAAGCATTCTAAATTAAATAATATAATAATTTAATTTAAAAAGTTTTTTTGAGTACGATGTTTTATTCCATAAAATCTTAATTTTGAAAAACATTTCCTCACATTGAACAAAACGGATTTTAATGCAATTCATCTAAATTATTTTTCAGTCTCGGAGTCGATTCGTGCAGTTACCATTATTTATACCATTTTTATGCCGCCCAGCAGCAGCGTGCGCACTGCACAGGCTGTGAGGCATTCGACCTTAATCACAGAGTATATTTATTTATAAAAACCTTAGTCCTCCGAAGTGACAACCCATCCGCTGGCTTTTGTTATATAACATTTAAATAAATGAAATAAACATTTTAAATACCTAACTTATGACATTTTCTCATCTCATTCTGCAGTTTACTTGGTAATAATAGCAATGGTTCACTGAATTTTGAAACGCAAAATAATCACCTACGATACACGTACAGTTGTAGGCATAATTCTCTCACATTTACTAAATCTTATAACAAATTGTTCATGTCATCAATGTATGGTTGATATAATTTAAAGTTAACTGTAGTTTTTAATGAAGTATATTACAGCGTGTAGTGGCAGTGTAAGAATTTCCACTGCCTCATATCTTCCCGTGGGTGTCGTAGGAGGCGACAGCGGCATTAAATCACTTTATCAACTTCAAATAAAAAAAACAGCGTTTGCCAACCCTCCTGCCAAGCGTGGCAACTATGGAATAATCCTCTCGATGAGTCAATCTATAGGAGAGGCCAATGTTCAGTAGTGGACTTTTAGAAGCTGGAATGGATGGAATGGGTGGATATTACAGCCTAATTGACACACACGTGGCCTGAATTGTAGATGTTATGTTTTGTTGTTTCCAATATATTTTTTCCTATAAACTTTCAGGTAAAACCAGGAAAGTAATATTTTGAAAAGTTGGCACACTTTCTTTTATTGAAAACTAGATTGCTTTTTCAGTGGTACTCCAAAAATGATGGGTACTGAATATTTCAAATTTAAATTGTATATCCCAATGGTTCTTGGATTTTTTCCAAACGTTGGACCGATATGGCATATACCTACATATGAAACAGAAAAAGTATAATTCGTTTATGTGAAAGTTAATCACAATAAAACGCATGAAGAAAAATAAAAATAAATTAATTGATGTATTTATACAATAAGTAATAACTGAGGTTTACCGTGTAGCGGCGGTTTAAGAATTTCCACTACCCCATATCATCCCGTGTGTGCAGTAACAGGCGACACAGGGAAAGAAATCAGGAGATGGGCAGCAGCGTCAAATAAAAAATAAACTACGGTTGCTAACTCGCTGGCCAAGCGTGGCCACTATGGCTAATACTCTGTGAGGTAATCTTAGGGGGAGGTCTACGTTCAGTAGTGAAATTTAATAAGCTGTAACGGTAACGGTACCGAACAACGTAGGTATTTGTTATTGAGGTGGTTAAAGAATGCTTTTCTGCCTAGCAGTCCGTCTGGGTTTATTTATATGTATTTTTACTTATACCTGCACCTAATTGTGCCGCCCATTAACAGTGCTTGCACTACTGTGGTACGGTCTTTAGATTTCAACCAGTATAATTATGGACAGAGAGGTATTTCATTTTAATCTGCTTTCTTTGTATGAAAATGTTGGAAGATATCCGTGGACTACAGTAAGCGTATTACCTTCAGGTGAACTTTAAATTCGTTTCTTACTTTAGTTTTACTAATAACGGGGCTAATTTATGTTATTATTAATATTTCAAACAGTTTATGAGCCCCATTGGTCAATGCAAATTTTACTTTAGTCGATGGTTTCATGGAATTCAGAAACAAACTAGCATTTTTGTACGTGGTAGAGCCATGCTGCAGTTATATTAATAGTACAGTTGTAGCACGATTAGGTCGGCTCGACCGGGGAAGGACCACGCTCTCACAGAATACCAGATTAAAATAGTAGCTTAATGCTGCTGTGTTACGTATGGTGAGTGTAGAGTACCGGAGACCCTTTTTACTGAAGACGAAGCATTCCATCTTAGTCCTAACGGGTGACAACGCATCTGTGTTTTAATTCGTAATTGTGGATAGATGTAGATGTCTTCGTGCTACATAATGTGGACTGTTAGCTACGATACGGATGCTTAGGCAAGGGAAAAACCGTGCTCGCATACAATCATCATCATTCATCAAAATATTTACAGGCCCATCAAAACTCCAATGCTGAACATAACCCTCTTTTCGAACAGCATCGTGAAATAGCAGCATCATATAGTACGTGACAAGAATCGAAGACCCTTTGTAAAGGTAACGAGGCATTTGATTTTAGTCTAAATCCTTAGGGATGATAGCGTATTTGCTTTTTGATTCTTAATCGAGGATAGATTAAGTGTCTTAAGGCAATAGCAACTAGGTCGTATCTTTGGGCAAAAGCAATCGTGTCTTTGGACAATAGCGCTTAGGTCGTCTGTTAATTCTAACATCTATAAAAAGCGAGACTTTTAATTCAATTCATTAGTTACAGGCTATGACTGCCTCGGTGTTCTAGTGGTCGTAAACGCGAATGTAAGTTTTAGGGCAAAAAAAACAGTATAAAATGTTTATTAATTTTTTATTAAATTATTAATACTAATTTTGTATACATATTATTAATTTTTTCTGTGAGGATATTCTCAGTAGTAGCACAGATTTAGAAAGTTGGCGTTGTTTCATGCCTGTGCCTCGGAAAGCAAGTAAAGCTATCGGTCCTGTGCCTGATCTCTCTCCAGTCATGTCAAATTACCATATCATCATACTATTAGAATGAGGGAAATGAGAGTGCACCTGTGCTTGTGCATGCACGCGGGCACTATAATCCTGTCCTGCGCAGATGGCTAGTCTTTGATAAGAATAACCAAGGTGATAAAAATTCGATCTGGATAACATCGTCATTATTATTACAGGCCTATCAAAGTCCACTGCTGAAAACAGACCTCTTCCATAGATTGCTACATAGGTGAGATCTTGACATAGTTGCCACGCTTAGAAAGCATTTCTGTATCCCAGTCCAGTGTGGTGGCCACGTTGCTGAGGTACCACGGCATGGATGTTCTGACTGCTGCTCATAAGCGCTATATCAGACTGTTGGCAGCTCGTGACCCAACAATCAATACTAATACAATAAAATCAGAGGTGCGGGCCGCCTCCGTACTTGAAGTTAGCACTCAGACCATTTGGAATTGCTTACGCTAGGCTGGACTACGAGCATGGAGATCTTGCCGAGCACCTCTGAATCCACAGCAACGTCAGCGACGGAGATTGCAGTGAGCTCGACTCCGGCAAAATGAACAAGATGAGGAGTAAAACATTTTACAAAACTGTCTCTTCGTTGACAAATCGCGGATCAGTACTCATCAAGATAACCGACAATATTTTGCCGAATTGTTAGACCATTATTTGTAGTAACGCCATTGCGCCCTCCTTTCTGCCATTGCGCCCTCCTTACTGCCATTGCGCCCTCTTTTCGGCCATAGCGCACTCTTTTCTGCCACTTTGCGCCCTCCTTTCTGCCAAGGAGGGTCGCGTCCGTTTAGAGCTTAAAGATCTCTCGTCATATCGGTAAGCCAATCCCAAAAGGTAGAGTTTAGTGTGTAAAAGTCTCCACATAACCACGCAGCCGGCTGCGTGGTATGCTATTAGCATTCTTCACCTCCCTCCCCCGTTACCGGAGGGTTGCCCTTATTTGCTCCGGGCGCAAAAAAAAGCCACAGATACAATCATATGAGTTAAGGCTCATCGAGCTCAACCGCACATCGAGCTCAACGAGTCAATGCTGTTCTCCGAGAATACGACATCACAAGGTTAGACTAGCCTGTTGACTCACCTGACATAAAAGCACACTTGTGATGCTCTTAAGTGGACCATTTGGAACCGCTGCCACATCTCCAGACAGTTCCAGAGAGTAGGGTAGCCGCTATTCAAGAATGGGACAGTTTACCGCAACAAATGCTGGTTAACTTCATCCTCAGCATGTCCAGGAGGATCTCCGCATGTGTTCGAGCCAAGGGATGAATTAATTTGTATTAAATAAAGACCTACTATTATTATTGTTAAATTGTTGTATAATTAAAAATTGAACAATATTATTCTTTCTATCAAATTTCTGTTACAATTACATTAGGATTAAATTATGCAATTTTTGCTACTAAAAACAAAAAAAAACAAATTTATTTCACAAACAATGTATTTCTGTTTAAAAACATATAAAGTAAACACTCTTTCTTTATAAAGAAAAAAATTTAAAAATATATTAACTTTTGCTAGTAATCACAACATTTTTATATGTGACTACATAAAAAAACATTTAGTCAAATTGCATACCACTTTTCTTTTTTGAAGTCAACTAGAAATATTTTTTTTTTGCGCCCGAAGCAATTAAAGGGCTACCCTATACGTAGGGAGGCGGAAAATGCATTACGCATACCACGATAGCCGGTCTATCGTGGTTATGAGGGGCTCACTGTCCTACCGGGGACCCTAAGTGATACCCTCTAAAAACCGCCTTTGGGGACAGGCAACCGGCTGATTAAGCTCTATTGTGCCTTATCATGAGCGACCTTCTTTTTGGAAAAGAGGGCGCAGGCGGCTAAGTGCCGCTGAGGGAGTGCCTACGAAGGCAAATTAATGTTAGATATTACAATAATTTTATTTAATTAGAGTTGGCCTGAGCCGCCAGGAGACAGTTCAGGTCGTTTGAAAGTTTATTAGGCGGGTCCGAGAGAGAGTTTCTCGGCCTGCGGACACGATAGCGAGAGGGGGTGGGGCTGCATAAGAAGCTGCCTCACGAATTAAATGGTTTGGGTGCGACTCTGAGGCTTTGAAGAAGTTCTCAGGAGAGTTTTTTAAAAAATTGTTGAATTGTTTGGAGCTCTAAGTCCCGATGAAGGTCGGCATTACGGACGTACCAAGGTGCGTTCGCAGCTCGACGACAGAAGAGGTTCTGAACTATTTGGAGTTCATTTAAAATATTAGGGTTTGCGTGGGCAAAGACGGGGCCCGCGTAGGACATGACTGGTCGTATACAGACCTTATAAAGGGTAGGCTTGTTTCGAAGGGACATTTTACTGTGTCGGCCCAACATACTGTTGAGCCTCATCATCATCATCATCATTACAGCCCTTCACAAGTCCACTGCTGAACATAGGCCTCCCCCAAGTAATGCCACAAAGCACGGTCCTGAGCCACCTGCATCCATCGACTTCCTGCATGTCTTACCAGGTCGTCACTCCATCTAGTGGGGGGTCGCCCTACACTACGCCTACCGGTACGAGGCTGCCACTCGAGAACCTTTCTTCCCCATCGGTTATCGGTTCTTCGAGCTATATGGCCGGCCCATTGCCACTTCAGCTTACTAATCCGTTGTGCTATGTCGGTAACTCTGGTTTTACTGCAGATATTCTCATTTCTGAGTCTATCACGCAGAGAAACTCCAAGCATAGCTCTCTCCATAGCTCGCTGAGCGACCTTAAGCGTCCTCATACGGCCAGCAGTGAAGGACCACGTCTCAGATCCGTAAGTCATCACTGGCAACACGCACTGGTTGTACAATCTAGTTTTTAGAGATTGAGGTATACCTGACGAAAAGATATGTCGTAATTTCCCGAACGCTGCCCAGCCGAGTTGAATCCGTCGATTGACCTCTCGGTCGAAGTTGGACTTACCTAGTCGGACTATTTGTCCCAGGTAAACGTACTCGTCAACAACTTCGAGCATAGTGCTTCCAACAACTACCGGCATAGGTGTGACATGGACATTAAACATGATCTTTGTTTTGTCCATGTTCATCTTAAGACCTATCCGTTGGGAGGCACTATTGAGGTCATTGAGCATAATGCTTAAGTCCTCCAGCGATTCTGCCATAATGACTATATCGTCGGCAAATCGAAGGTGAGTGATGTACTCGCCATTGATGTTAATACCGTATCCTTTCCAGTCCAGTAGCTTGAAAGCGTCTTCCAACGCAGCGGTGAAGAGTTTCGGGGATATAACATCACCCTGTCTTACACCTCTCTGCAGTTGGATAGGTTTCGAACTCTGGTTCTGTACTCGGATAGCCATCTTAGCCCTACTGTACAAACACTTCAGCACTTCGATGTACCGACAGTCAACTTGGCACCGCTGAAGGGACTGTAGCACCGCCCAAATTTCGACGGAATCAAAGGCTTTCTCATAGTACTACATATGCAGAGAAAGTGGCAGATTGTACTCTTCGGTCTTCTGTACAATCTGCCGCAGGGTATGTATGTGGTCTATGGTACTGAAGCCTTTTCGGAAACCGGCTTGTTCGGGAGGCTGGAAGTCGTCGAGTCTGCGTGCGAGACGATTCGTAATGACTCTCGAAAATAGCATGTAGACGCGGCTCAGAAGGGAAATCGGTCTGTAGTTCTTCAAGAGAGCGTTGTCGCCTTTCTTAAAGAACAAAACCACCGCGCTTCTGCTCCACGCCTCCGGAGTAGTGCCACCATGGAGGACGGAATTGAAGAGCTTCCGAAGGACTTCAAGTACCGGTTTTCCACCCGCTTTCAGAAGCTCCGCTGTAATTCCATCCTCGCCCGGGGCCTTGCCGTTTTTAAGGTGGTGGAGAGCCATTCTAATCTCGCTCAGACTGACGTCCGGGATATCATCGGAATAGTGTCGGATAAGACTTGCTCTTGGATCGTTACTCACACTTGCGTGTGGCTCCAACGATGATGTGTACAGCTGCCCATAGAACCTCTCAATCTCACTCAAAATCTCAGGTGTCCCGGAAACGATGTTGCCACACTCAGTCTTCAGCTTTGACAGTTGGCTCTTTCTGGCAGACAGATCTCTGGCAAAGACTTTGGAGCCCTGGTTCCGCTCGATCACTTCTTTAATACGAGAAGTATTAAAGTTGCGTAAGTCTCGCCGCATGCATTTGGAGATCTGTCTGTTCAGTTGCCTGTATGCTGTCAAATCTGTTGACGATTGCAGCCTCATCTCCCGTCTAACAGCCATGAGATTAAGAGTGTGATCGGAGAGTTTTTGTGTTCTTCTGCGGCGGGTCTTGCAGAACTTAGCTCCGACCGCATGGACAGTTTCCACGAGCTTGTCGTTCATATCGTCCACTGCATTGCAATCTTCTAGGCACTGGAAGCGGTTACGTAACTCGAGCTGAAAGGTTTCGGAATTCTGGATTAGAGCACGAGGGGGACGGAGCGTTGACTTCATTAGACGAGACCTCTCCAACTTAACGTTTAGGTTCAGTGTGCCTCTAACCATTCGGTGATCGCTGCCAGTTTTCACCCTTGCGATCACTGAGACATCACTGAACAGTTGGCGTCTGGTCGTCATAATGAAGTCAATCTCATTTTTTGTCGAACCATCGGGGCTCGACCAGGTCCACTTCCTGTGGGGCCAATTCTGGAAGAAAGAGTTCATCATAAAGAGTCCCTCTTTCTCCATAAATTCGGCCAGTTGCTGGCCCCTTCGGTTCCGTTGCCCTACTCCAAATTTCCCTACCTTCAGCTCACCGCTTTCTCTTGTGCCTAATTTTGCGTTGAAGTCTCCCATCAACACCGTGTAGTGGGTTTTGGAGGAATGTATGGCTCTGGAAATATCCTCATACATTTCCTCCACCTCCTCATCGGGATGTGCCGTGGTTGGTGCGTAAACCTGAATGACCTTCAGCGAATACCGTTTGGTAATTCTGAGACTTTGATTTTTGATTTTTGATTTGATTCTTGAGAGTTTGGTGACTGTTGAGCCTACTCAGATAAAATCGTGCGTGACGGGTTATTCTTTTGACGTGGGGCTTGAAAGTGAGCCCTATGTCTAGAGTGACACCTAAGTATTTGGCGGACGTATGCCAGGGGACAGGGGTCCCTAGCATACGTATTGGTGGAGTGTTTTTGAGACGGCGTCGTTTATAATCGAAGTGAACGGCGGAGCTCTTCTCCGGGTTCACACCGATGCGCCATTGTTTGAACCAAGCTCCTAGGTCATCAACTGACTTTTGGATCTTGTTCCGTATGAAGGGTAGTGAGACACCTTTGCAGTAGATGGCAGTGTCGTCTGCGAAGAGGGAGAGTTGAACACCTTTCGACGGGATGGGAATGTCGTTGGTGAACAGGATGTACAGCAGAGGAGCAAGTACTGAGCCCTGAGGGACACCAGCCTTGATAGTTCGCTGTGAAGAAAGCGTGCCTTCGTGTCTAAAACGAAAGGTACGATGTTTTAAATAGGAGGCCAAGAGACGAACTAGACGATCGGGGAGACCTATTTTATAGAGCTTGTAGATGAGGCCTGTGTGCCAGACTCTATCGAAAGCTTTAGCTATATCGAAAAAGACCGCGATGGTCTTATGACGACGAGGATAGAAACCGCTGAGGATATATTCCACAATGCGGTGGACTTGTTGGGGACATGAGTGTTTGGCTCGGAAACCGAATTGATGGGGAATGATAAGAGGGTCGCCGTCTGTGGGAAACAGGTAGCGCCTCATACGAGTTTGGATGACTCTTTCGAAGAGCTTGCCCATTGCCTTGAGGAGGCTAATGGGGCGATGGCTGGAGGGGAGGTTGAGAGGCTTGCCTGGCTTGGGAATTCCAATCACAGTTGCCTCTTTCCACGTAGTGGGAAAATAAATAAGGTTGAAGCAGGCGTTGAAGATAATAGATAAAAAGGTTAACACCTGCTCGGGAAAGTGTTTTAGGGCTGGGGAGCCTTTTTAGGCTTAAGTCCTTTGATGAGGGATGAAATCTCATCATTGGACACAGAGATAGGTTTGGAGGCCGTAGGGGGTGAGTTCCGGCGGCGGACCTCATCCTCCACTGCCTGGACGTGTGAGGGGTCGACGGGTTGAGAACTAGGAGAGCATTGAGCGGCAATGCTATCTGCAAAGCACTCAGCCTTTTCCTCGTCCTCGAAGGCAACCGTGCCGTCGGGACGGGAGAGAGGGGGAGTGTGGGTGATAGCGTCTATGCGGAGGGCTCTAGCCATCTGATAGTACGCTGTGTGAGATGGAGAGATATTCTCCATGAGCTTATTCTTTTCGAGATCTTGAAATTCAGAGAGGCGGAAGCGGAGTTTTCGTTGAAGACGATTGGCCGCGCGCCTATATTCGGGGTGGGATATTTTGCTACTCTCCGGAAAGCAGCTTTTTTGGCTTTTAATAGGTTGCTAATATGTAGGGAAAGCCCACTATTGTTAGCAACCGGGACGACCCTTTCGTTCTCCTTAAGGGAGGATTTAATAAGGGTGGAGAGTGAATCGACCGCGGTGTCGATTTTTTCGGGACTGTCTAAGTCCGACGGTATGGGGATGGTAGAATCCTGTGAGTCCAGGGCTTTAGCTAAGGACTCCTTGAATCCCTTCCAGTTAGTGAAGGTTTTTGTGTGTGTTGGTGGAGGTGGCTGATGGCCAAGAATGAGGGAGACCGGTCGGTGATCTGAACCCAGATCGTCTAGTGTCTCGATTGCTCTGAGGTTGAGAGAAACTCCTTGGAGTAACGCAAAATCTAATACATCGGGTGCGTGATCGGTGTTATCGGGAAAGTGAGTAACACCGAGAGGACTATGGACGGTAATATCAAGCAGTATCTTGCCACTAGGGGACGTAGTGCGGCATATCCATTCAGTATGCTTGGAGTTAAAATCTCCAAACATAATGACTGAATTGCCCAAGGATAAAATGGCCTCAAAATCTTTTTTGAGGGGATAGGTTCCTGAAGGGATGTAACAGGAGGCTATGAGGATGGACTGATGTCCAGTCATAGGAAGCCTGCATACCGTGGCTTCCATGTTGGTAAGCTGCGGAGTAGAAATGGGGGAGCAATGAAGTGTCTTCTTGTAATAGATGGCCGTTCCGCCACCTCGGCGGTCGGGTCTGTCATTACGAAGAAGAGAGAAGTTTTTAATAGAAAGGCCTCTAGTGTCCTTAGCTTTGAGATTAGTTTCCTGTAGGAGGAGGAAATCGACTTCACGATTTCGAAGAAAGAGCTTAAGCTCTGGGAGGTTATTTCGCAAGCCGCGAATATTAAATGATACAAGCGATAAACCCTTAGGTTTGATACGACCGTGGGATCTTGGTAGGTTAATTTGCTCAGACATTGGAGTTAAGTTAATTAAGTTAACAACTGCCGCTAGCAGAAGATCGTTGTGTTCAGCAAGAGCGAGGAGACGCTCTTGAGGGGACTTCGCCGCGCGCAGTTTGCGTGCTATAACGGTGATCTCCCTAACATCGATATTCCTAATCGCGGAATGTAGCGTGTTGTAGTCGTCGGGTGTGGGCTCTGCCTCGTGTGCGTACGAGGTTGTCCGCGGTGGGTCTGCCTTTTTGGGCCCCCAGGGAAAGACTGGAGGCTGCATTGGCTTGGAGAAGCCCGGAGGGGGGCCGAATTATGCCCTGAGGGGCCTAGGGGGACCTTGAGGGGGCCTAGGGGGACCCTGAGGGGGCCTAGGGGGACCCTGAGAGGGTCGAGGAAGCCCTGGATAGGCTGAGAAGGGCCCTGAAGGGGCCGTTGTTGGAGGGCCGGGAATGAGCGGTCATTCACCGGCGGTGGAGCTTTCCTACTGGGGCGAGGTTGAGGTGCGCGTGGGCAACCCTTGTAGTTCGCCGGGTGTCCTGTTTGGTTGCACAGGACACAGGCGGGCGGGGATTCGGCGTCTTTGGGCCGTGGACACTCTTTAGTGTTATGAGGTTCCAGGCACTTCACGCACCTGGGTGGGGCGGAGCAGTTGGCCGCCGCGTGACCATAAAGTTGGCAGCGGTGGCACTGCGCCGGGAAACCGGGCCTATGTGGGGGCTCTACCTTCACCCTTGACAGGCCGCACACTGTGCGCACCTGCCGGAAGATGGCTTTAGCCTCCGGCACGTTTGTCAGGATTACTAGGGCAAGGTTGTATCTCTTGCCCGTTCTATTGTGCATTTTGTGCACTGCTTTACGGGGAAACCTTGGGACTTAAGGTCCTCAAGGATTTCCTCGTTAGAGAATTCGAATGGGACGCTTCTGATGACGGCCCTGACTTTACGCTCTTCAGGGAGAGCGTACGTGTGGTAAGATACCCTTTCGGCTGTGAATAGCCGGGTGATTGCGCGGAAGTCCTCGATCGAGCTTGGGATGATTTTAATCGCCTCCCCGAGGTTGACGGCATGATCGTATTTAATACCTGCGTCGTAGCAGGTCTTAGACAAGTGGGTGAACTTAGCCTTGTCTCTTAGGAAGACAGGGGGCGGGACTTGCTTCTTCGCTAGTACTGGAGCACAACGAGAGGCTGGTTTGGATGGTGTGGGGATGTCTAGTGACATCAGTGGGACGGGGGCAGCGTCGAGGGCTGCGGAGGTTGTAGGAGCGGCAGGGGCCGCTGAAGTTGGGGGGGGTGCGTTTTATCGCGGCGCGCTTTCCGTTGCGCTTGGAGGTGACGGTGGTGAAGTTGGACTCCCCGGTTCCGTCGGAGTCAGAGGACTCCGATGAACCGGAGCCTGAGGTGGTGGCGGGCCTCTTCCGGGAGGTCGGTGCCGAGGATTCGGAGCATGCGTACTACTAGAAATACCTATCGAAATTAGACTAAATACGTAAATAGGGCTTACTGCATAAATTGAGCTGTAATGGAATAAGTTCCTCAACTATAATAAATTCTTGACACTACCTTGCTTACATTTTGCTTTTCGTTTACTTAGTACTATAAATACGATGCGCTTTTGGAATAGGTGTTGATGGTAAAAATGTCAACATTGTGATTTATATGTTCACACTCATACTACACATAGAATAAAATTATTTTTTTCATTTACCCAATTATTTTAAACGCGATAGAATTTGTACCTAAACTTAGTGTTTTTTAGATAAAAATTTCAAATTAAAATAAAATTCTTGAAGTAAAAAACTTCTTTTTTTAGAGATAGGGCAAACGAGCACACGGCTCACCTGCAACACCACGAGAATTGCAGGTGCGTTCCTGGCCTTTTAGAAAGGAGTAAGTAAGTTAGGCACGTTGAACACTTTGGGAAAGAGCACTGAACTCGCGTGACCGTCACGCTCAGATATATAAAATGAATGAAAGTAATGTTTAAAATTCAAGTAACAATATTCGTGCTTGTCCACGTCAAACAGCGCAATAAATAAATAAAATATTGTTATATATACGTAGATAAAAATAATTTTTGATAAAATACCTCCCAAATTTTTTAACAAAACAATTTTAACAAGTTTGTGAAGCTAAAAAAATTTTAACTTCGATATGCAGTTCTACGACTTCAGCAATATTCAGCAATATTATTTTGATATTGTTACGAGCTTAGGGGTTCGTGACAGTAAAAACTGCCGATTGAATTACGGCAAGGCATTAATTATGGCGCGCAACAATATGTATGTTTTTTGTGACCTAATCCGTAGTAAAAATTTCCAAATAAGAACTAGAGTAACAATCAAAAGCGACAGTAGCCTAATGGCAGGGCGCGAACCGCGAACTCAAAAAGGCCGTGAGTTCGCATCCGCCATTCGACTACTGGCGTGAACCACTCGTAACAGAAGCAATTAAAACTTACCACGAGTGGTTAAGGTAATTAGTAATTTGAATAGCATTGTTAATATTATTTTTTTAAACATATCCCAAGGGATCAGTAGGGTGAAGTACCAGAGAGCCGGCTCTATAGCTGTCAACTGATGTGGAAAAAAGTTCCTGAGTGGAAGCCTCATACTGGCAAATGCATATTGGTTGCCTAAGATATGAAGTGAAGATCTATAAGAACATAAATGACGCAGTATTCACGGTGCTTAAAAAATTAATTAAACACAAAATTTATTAATGATCTAATGTTGTCATGCCTATGCTCTTTCACTGTGTCCTGACATAGTTACGACTGTTTAAAGCTATTTAGAAAGAAGAAGTAAAGAAAGTCTTTCACAACATACACACAAAAGAAATAATTTAAGTACACGCTTACCACGTGCTACGTTGTGAAGAAAATAAATTGTGAGGAAACTTGAAGATCTGAGAAGCTAAAACAATATTTTGAAAACATATGAAGTACACTTTAGGCTGTGCCCAGCAGAATATGGGATATAAATTTACTTTTTTATGTTTCTCACTGAACATTATAAACAAGCACCTAGTACGTAGTACATAGTAAGTGGTAGAGTCATGCTGCAGTTATGTTAGTAGTATAGTTGTAGCACGAATGGGTCAGCTCGACCGGGGAAGGACCACGCTCTCACAGAATACCAGCGTGAAATAGTAGCTTAATGCTGCTGTGTTTCGTATGGTGAGTGTAGAGAAACGGAGACCCTTTTTACTGCAAACAAGGCATTCCATCTTAGTCCTCACGGGTGACAACGATAATATTTATGTTGTACCAAACTTGTATAATCTATATAAATCGAAACTGTCGTAAGAAATGTCACACATTTCTAAAGTACAATACAAGTTAAAGTTATTTTGTATCCAGTTGCAAGGTTACATGGAAAACGAAAAAACGTCATTAAATTTAGTTTTGTTTTTTGCAAGTAAACTGATTTCGATTGTACCGGCTACCATGAAAGTTAGGTTGAAACTTCATGTATTAATTTACCCTGTTATTGACAGTTCAGGAAAATATGGTGGTATTTTCGACATTTAAGAATATCATTTAGAACTCATAAAATCACACACAATGGGGCTGCAAAGTGAACACTTATCTACATCAAATCCCTTAAATTATGAGAGAAGACCCGTACCGAGTAGTGAGACAAATGAAAGCTCTTTGCTTTGTGGGAATAAGAAACGATAATCGAAATAAAAGAGTTAGAAAACCATCGATAGATAATTTCACATATGAGTTTTTGACCAAAAAATGACCCGAATATTTAAATTCAAGTATTTTTTGAAAATGCGATATATAAAGGTTTCTTCACGATTCGCAGTCTGTATAGAACGCATCGCATTATATCGCGAGTCTCTAACGCCACCTGCTCCCGACTTAACTTGAAAACTTAATTAACATAGACTGGTGCAATATTCTAAAAAGGACGGTTATCTCTTTCGATTATTTTAAAAAGGATTATGTACATGTACATATATACATTTTCATTCTATTAAGAATATTATAATAAAAGATAATATTATAATGTGACGATTTTTATAAGAAACACCAGCTGATCCGGTGGACGTTGTACTCCTATCTCATTCCGAATTCACTTCGGAAATTTTACAGAATAACACATCGACCACAGAGACACCTATAGTAATGTCCACCAGACCGAATTTCAGTCACGGCGGCCAGCCTCAACTGATACAAGCCGTCTGCGCAGGACAGGATTATAATGCTCAAATGTATGCGCCAAGCACAGGTGCACTCTCTATTCACCTACTCTCACAGTCCGATGGAACGGCATTCCAATACGACTGAAGAGAGAGTAGGTGCAGGACTAACGGCTTCACATTTATTCGGAGGGGTGGAACACCACCAACTGCTGAGCTCCGAGCTGGCACTGAGCCCGGGACCGCACGATAACCAATCGCGTTATGACCACTAAGTCAACGAGGCAGTCTTATTCTACATAATAAGTTACGACTGCTCTTTGGCGCAGTAGCTGATCAATGAGTTGCGGTGTAAGGGCCGCAGATTTGAATCCCGCACGAAACAAGTATTTGTATAGCCTACAAATAAGTGTCTGGTTGTTTGTGCTTGTGAAATTTGTATATGTATACTGCCTCCACAAGCCTGTATTGTGGAGACAGTTTTTATTGTGGCAGCAGAGTTGCTAGTGTGGGTATAACGTATTTGTTTCCATTATAATTTTTTATGTTTGAAATAGAAAAGATAATATTTGATCGTGAAGTATTGTAAGAGAATGCATATAAGTTGCAACCTGCAACAGCGCGAGACAATATTGAACGAGTGTACGTGCGTACTGTTTACGATCTGACAACTGACTCTTGTTGCTAGATGCTTGATAGTTACTTTATAAATTTATTGATAGACAAACAGTAGATTTAAAGAGGTTGGTAAAGAGAAAAATGAAAAGGAACAAGAATAAAATTTATATTTAAAATAAAATAAGTGAAGGAAAGACCAAAAGGCCTGCTCCAGTGCTAATTTTACGTGATGCAGCGACGCTGCGGATATCTTATGGTTGTAGCACGAATGGGTCAGCTTGTCCGGGAAATGACCACGCTCTCACAGAATACTAGTAAAATAACAACTCAATGTTTCTGTGTCGTATGCTAGTGTAGAGAACCGGAAACCCCTTTAACTAGAAACGAGACATTTTATCTTAGTCCTCAGGATTGATAACGAATCTGTATTTTGATCCTTAATTTATTTCAATCAACAAGAATCATAGGGTAAAATAATATACATTAACATTTATTCTAATACTAAAATTATAAATCATTACTAATATTAATTATATCAAATGCGTAAGTATTTATAATAATATTGAAAATAAAATAATAATTTAATAATAATAAAATAACATAAATCTATTTCACCGTTACACATACATCATATCCGATTTAATTATATATTAACAAAACCACCAACAAAACTTACCATAATGATATAATACAATATCTTTTTAAAAATACAAAGAAAAAGTCTTAAATATATGTAAGTAAAATTAGGTAATAAATTAGTTCATATACCTGGGGTGCCGGTCCGAGGCAATGGGTACATGGACATGAACCAAATGCCTCAAAAAAGCACACTCGGGTTTCTCACTAATTACGTTAAGAATGCTGTTGGCGCTCCCACGAACCCTGTGCATCAGTGACGCAGTTCTATTATTATAAGTTTATACGTGGTAGAGCCATGCTGCAGTTATATTAGTAGTATAGCTGTAGCACGAATGGGTCGGCTCGACCGGGGAAGGACCACGCTCTCACAGAATACCAGCGTGAAATAGTAGCTTAATGCTGCTGTATTTCGTATGGTGAGTGTAGAGAACCGGAGACCCTTTTTACTGGAAACGAGGCATTCCATCTTAGTCCTCACGGGTGACAACGCATCTGCATTTTGATTTGTAATCGAGGATAGATGTAGATGTCTATGGGCCACAGCAACCACTTACCATCAGGTGGACTGTGTGCTCGTTTGTCACCCTATCCTATAAAAAAAAGAATAAGTGTTGAAAAATTGTCTATGTGGGCGTCAACAAACATACCTGATGCACTACAGTAACATGGGAGCCCCAGCAACAATCTAAAAGCGTTATTATATTGTGTACGTAGGGTATTGTATGCCCGCCGTGTATATTTGACCCATAAGGCACATGTATAGAGGGACTGGCAATAGGCCTTAAATACAATAACTTTTACCTCGGCTGTACAGCGTGAGAACCGACGGGCCAGCATATTGCAGCGGACAGCCAGCGCTCTCCTTTTCTCTTTCAATGTCTTTATCATCTTTTAAATCTTCGGTAATAACATGGCCTAGGTACTTAAATTCAGTTACTCGTTTAAGTGCAACACCCCCCAAAGTTACAGGTGGTACGAAATTCGGTTTCTTCGTGCCCGCCTTAAACACCATGAGCTCACTCTTCTCAACATTATATTTTAGACCGTGGGCTTCTGCATATACCTCACACATGAACAAAATCCGTCTGAGTGCACAGACTGACGGGCTCAGAAGCACCATGTCGTCTGCGTGACTGATGTTGTTCATGCAGAGTCCATCAATAGAGCAGCCGACACGTGCACTCCCGAGTCTATCAATCAGTTCATTTATATATAAATTAAAAAGCGTAGGTGAGGTTAATCCCCCTTGTCTCACACCGCATTCCAATCTGTACTCGTGCGACAGTGCACTAGACCACCTTACCTGATTAATTTGATGATCGTACCAATAGCTAAAAATACTAATGTACGAGACGGGTAGACCAGCCTTTCGCAATATATCCCACAGAATGTCATACCTGACAAGGTAGAAAGCCTTTGAAAGATCCAGGAAGGCTGCGTACACTGGCGTATTCCTTACAGTGTAATACCTCACAGTGTGCTTCAGCGACAGTATTGCACACTCAGTTGATAGATTTGGTCTAAAACCAAATTGTGCATCGTTTAACTTAATATGTACTTTTAACTGTCTCTCAAGCATACTGTCAAGTACGAGTATCTTAGCCGCAGTTGTCGCTAATGAAATGGGCCGATAGTTGCACATATCTGAAATATCTCCAGTATTGTTTTTCAAAATCGGAACTACGACCGTTCTCATCAGCTCTTCCGGCAAATACGAGTGCCTCATACATAGGGTGAAAAAAGAGCGCCAGTAGTATTGATAAGTGCGGACCAGCGAACTGAAAGTGAGTAATTAAGGATGATTGTGTTGTTTGTGCGCGTTGAGAAAAAAATATCGTTTACTGCCGGCCTAGCCATGACCCCCGACCAATCAGGTTACCGAAAATTGGAAAGTCAAATTCACAGAGACTCTGTAAATACATTTTAAAAAAATATTGGGGAAGAAAAGGAAAATAACATATTAATATCACCCGTGGAAAACTGAGTTCGGCTATCCACGAAAGGAAGATTCTAGTTATACTGATTAAAACTTTCTTTTAAAACTATAAAATATATTATATTTTATACTACATTAACGAAAACATTGGGTTCTCCTAAAACTTGAAATTTGACGTCAAGATACACCGTTAAGCATTTAGAAAGAAGAAATAAACTGAAAACTAGAAATTATCGACATTCGTATTAAATAAAAATCTTTATACTATTTTCCGTTTTTATCCTGATTTGTAAAAGATATCCTATTTTCAAGATATTTTTTCTATTGTAACGACGAACATACTTTATGCTGGGCATCAATAGTTAAGACGTTTGAGTTATATTAATATTTTTCATATTCTGCAATACTCCTCATCAATCACACGTGTCAGAGAATGCAATTTGCTCGCAAATAGAGAGATTGATTGATAACTAACAAATGCTATCGGATGAAATTTCTGAAATCTGTCTATGCAAGATGAATTGACAAATGTTTTACTTATGCATTTCTTAGTTGTTGTTAAAGTTTATTTATTACTACCTAAGTAATTAACTGTGGATTTTCTTACCCAATAATTGAGCTTCAAGATAATAGTAGCAATTTCTCGAAAACTCTATTTCTCGAATATCGTTACATATTCTTAGTAAAATTCGATCGATAGATATACACACATACCAATTCAAATGTTGGTTTTTGTTTCTGGTTGCGTTATGATTGCTTTTGTGCTATCTACGATGACTACATGCTCGTACTATATCATATGTAAGTAAGTTTAAAAAAATTAGAGGTATACAGTTGTCGTCGTCGTAGATGGACCAGGGGGACATAATGTAAAGCTATTTTAAATGTTACACTACGTATACAAAAATTCAACTTTTGACAAAAAGTACAAAAATCCTTCAATGTGTGTTATCGTTAAAATTTTCATCGGCTATTTTTCCACCCTTAGGGATGGAAATTTTTCTTTTGATTTATATATTCACTGACACTTCGAAAATATGTTCATATCTGCATTTTCTATCGCATTTACCACGGGAAGTACTTTCAGCTGCTACATTCGACCATTGCACATCGCAACAGAACTTACTACTACTTACAGAAACAGAAACTTTTTTATTCAATGTAAATTATAAGCAATACTTATTGAAAGTCACTTTTTTCATTTACAACTGGTTCGCAAAAAAAACCTCCGTCCTGGGAAGAACCAGCAAGGAACCCAGCGAGACTATTATTTTTTTTCAAATAATAGCTTACAATTATGTTTACAATCAACAACACAAGACAAATTAGAAATAGCTTGGTAGCGATCACCATACATTTATGAATTTTTTACACTTACATATGATTTACTAGGAGTTTTCTTCCTCGCTCGACTTTCATGTAAAACCGGCTCTCACCGGCAATGTTTCTACATCAATACTACTCAGATATCTTCAAAAATGAGTTTATTTATTTTTAAAAGGTTGGCACCGCACTTGCAA
This sequence comes from Parnassius apollo, assembly GCA_907164705.1. Taxonomy (NCBI): domain Eukaryota; kingdom Metazoa; phylum Arthropoda; class Insecta; order Lepidoptera; family Papilionidae; genus Parnassius; species Parnassius apollo. The sequence continues at coordinate 49,745 of CAJQZP010000615.1, forward strand.
TCACAGTTGCAGTTGTTCGCAGGCGGCGGTTAGCACTTACCATAAACGTTTAACTCCCCTTTAAAAATATAGCACTACTCCCGAAGTATAAGCTATTAAATAAAATAAAATAAATCTTCTAAATCGGATTATCGGTTTCCGAAATATCGGGAAACATGCATAACACATACGTACTGAATTTTACAACCTTCTTGATTTCTTAGTTCAACACTACATCAAATATTATATACCTGATATTCATATAAATAATGATACTGGCATACAGAAAAATTAAAATATTGAAATTAAAAAAATATTCTCTGCTTATATATAATATATAAACAAAGCAGAAATAATGTTTTACCAGCACTGGCATAGATATTTGCAATTCATAATGAGAGCTAAATCGGGACTGAATATATCACTCAGGTGTATCACATTTTCATTTATAAATATTTCGAAAGGATTCCTTCACGTTTTAAGATTTTGTAATATGTGTAAGTATTTCTAAATCAGAGTCTTTATATGTTTTATCCTTTCAATATTTTAATATTAAGCATTCACTGGCAATTTATTTCAGTAATAACACGTTACAATCTAAAAGTTGATGGAGTTTGCTTGAAATAAAACGTAAATAAAGTTATAGAACCGATAAACGGCATACAGACATACGGTAAACAGTTAAGTTATATTAAGTTTAAATGGAGTGTATCTTATATTGCCATATTCGGAAATACATTTTCTTAAGTTATCAAAACAATAGCGCCAACGTATAGATAAACCGCAGATAAAAGTACCTCTAAAACCAAGCATGAGACATCTCTGAGTAAGTGCATTTTGTGCGTCATGGTGTAGTTATTGACATCACTTTTTGACGTTTTCGGGGCTTTGCTAGGTCCATCTTTGGGATTTTTCCTGCAAATAAGAATTCATAGAAGAATAATTCATACATTCACGAATTTAATCACGTTTTTATTAATACCAAAATACGACATAATCCTCATAACAGTTTTATTTAATTGTAGTGTTCGCGTAAATATAAGAAATATTTTAACTGTGTCTTATTAAAATAAATAACTTTAATATAATTCCAGAAAGCATTAATTTAACTAGATATGCAACGTCTTTGTATTTAAATCCCGCTTTTCGCATTAATTTTCAGAAGAAATAACACCTACCTGCCAAACATATGATAAGCTGAATCTCTGAACATGAGGATGGGTACATGTTAAAACATTACTTCGGGAACTAGAAACAATATGGTTCTGTAACGGTCGATTTGGGTTTTGCACAATATATGAGGGGCTTATATTTAAATTTATTCTTGAAGCTACTTTTCCTTCTCTTTTCCCTCGCTTTAGATTAAGTAGATCGGAATTTGAGCAAATGATAAATCCCAATACAAGAATGCATTTGGTATTCTATGTTTTTTGCATATGACCTCACCATAGAATGGCGACGGGTCTGGGCCTCTCTCACGTTAATTGACGGTCAAAAAATGGGTGATGGACAAACGCGCAACACGCGTTGTTCAAAAAACGTCAGTATTTTTTTTTTATTTATTTTAAAAAAGGAGAAATTGGTAAATCTTTGTAAATCTGCCAACTTGAAGGCAGTCCCTTGTGTTATGTGGCGTTAATATTTTTGATTACACACTTTCGATATATTGCAATTGTCGACGGCGTAAAAATGCTAAGCATGTCACGCGCACGCATTAATGGCCTTCACTGTAAATAACTTGACGTCAGGATTGTAAGTGATATCATGTATTTGCGCTTTTGTTTGTTAGTAAATGGAAGCAGAATTCTCTCATAATACTCGTGCACAGGGATTACTCCTCATAATAATATTCAGTACATCCAGTCCTTTTGTCGCTCGACAGTGTTAATTATTCAATCAGGTGCACTGCACTCGGCTATTGACCAATTTAGTATGAACGTACTGCGGTCTATTGGTATCAAAGAGTTTGCAATGGTTATTTAAAATTGGATGCTCAACATTGGCTAATACTTTGATAGAATAATTGTAATAAAAATATTAATAAATTTGCAAACTTCCGCTAACTATACACAATGATGTGTCTTACCTGGATTGAAGAGCACCTCCCGCCCTCCCTCAATTGTATGCACTAATTCTGTCACACTAGTCCCAGCAACACTACTCCCAACACCACTACTCCTGGCACCACTACTTCCAACACCACTATTCTAGGTTTCCAGGTAAGACACACCATCGACGATAATGCGACACATGTTTCGCCTCTGCACGAGGCATCCTCAGGTGATGTAGACTCTACGGCGCCTGACCGGCTCTATATATATATATAATTAATATTTTTATTATAATGGATTTCCACAAAGTAACGTCTGATTTTATCTATTAGAATAATTGTAGTTTTTTACGGTGTGAATTAGACCTTTTTCGGTACGAAAGACGTTTGTAGCTTTTAGTTAAAAGAAATGTTTATGTACATAAAAGAGAAAAGTGCTTACTCCTTTCTAAAGGGCGGCAACGCACCTGCAATTCCCCTGGTGTTGCGGTTGATCATCGGCAGCGGTAGTCACTTAACATCAGGTGAGCCGCATGCTCGTTTGCCCCCTCTTCTATATAAAAAAACCGTAAGTTACAAGAATTAAGAAGATAAGTAACGTCCACTATTCTCAAAGTTTGAAATAAGCTTTTAGGGCTTTAATAAATAGTAACTGGATGACCGAGCTTTCCTCGGTTTTTTTTTTTTTGGAAATTATATTTAGATACAAATTACATACTGATGAAACATGAATAATATTTTTTGATCTTATTGACATAATAGAAAAAACTGAACTGGTTATTTGAATAAAAAATCATGAGTGCAATTAGTTTAATTTATATTTTCGTATTTTTAAAAAAATACTAAAAAAAAAAGAGCTCGGAATAATAGATTTTCTATAATGATTTCTTAAATTTACGCGAACACTACACATTGAATAAAACTATTATTTACGGATTTTATCGCGTTTAATTACTTTAATTTATTTTTATTATTATCCCGACGTTTCGGGTGCTTTACAGCGCCCATGGTCACGGGGGGGACTGAGATGTTTGACGTCCCAATGTCATAGTTAGTCCGGCTACCTTCAGTTTTTTAATATTAATTTTTGGTCCGATTTACGCAAAACGAGCTTATAGTATCATGAAGTCTTGCAGTGGTATGCTTGGGTTTGGGTTTAATTTTGTTGATTATAGGATCCCAAGCAGATGGTAGCACCCAACCATCTTCTCTATTGAAATTTGGATGTTTTTTAATTTCAATAGCCTCGCGTATCATCCTTGGTAGGAATCGGTGTTCTTTTGCGAGAATTTGTGGTTTATCAAATCTAATGTAATGGTGGGGACGATCTTGAACATGTTCGCAGACTGCAGACTTCCCGGAGCGTCGGTGCTTCACATCAGCTATATGTTCCTTCACGCGGGTTTTTATAGATCTCTTTGTTTGACCTATGTAAGAGAGACCACATTCACAATCTAGCTTGTACACACCTGCATCTTGTAGAGGAATATTACATTTGATGGATGGTAAAAATTGACTAATCTTCTTCAGCGGCTTGTAGTATGTCTTAATGGACGCTCGCTTCAAGATGTAGCCAATCTTGTCCGTGACTCCTCCAACATATGGTAGTAGAGCAGGTGCGCGCTCGACTGTTGCCGGCTTCACTCGTTCACTGTGACGTAGGCGCGGGACCCGAAGCTTGTTGTCTTGCAATACTTGCTTGACGTGCTGAAGCTCCGCGGCCAGATGTTTTCTGTCACAGATCCCTCGTGCTCTCTGAAACAAAGATTTACCCACGGTAGCTAACTGTGAAGGATGATGGTGAGATTCACCATTTAGATATCGGTTGGTATGGGTCTTTTTCCTATACACAGTGTGACCAATAGTGTTATCAGGATTTCGGATGACTAAAACATCTAGGAAAGCTAAAGAATTATTTGCCTCTAACTCCATTGTGAATTGTATTTTAGAGTTTATGGAGTTAAGGTGGTCTAAAAATGCAGTTACTTTGTCAGATGGTAAAATTGTGAAAGTGTCGTCTACGTACCGCTTGTAGAACCTTGGATTTACAGGAGCAGTAAGAAGGGCTTTCTCCTCAAAGTCCTCCATGAATATGTCGGCGACTATGGGAGACACAGGTGAGCCCATCGCCACACCATCTACTTTCTTGTAGAACTCCTCCTTCCACAATAGATAGCCAGATGTGAGGCAATGTTCAAGTAGTATTGCATATTCTTGAGGCATGTTATTTTCTTCTAGCTTCCTAGTTACAATTGAGATGCAGTCCATAATAGGTAGGCATGTAAATAGTGACTGAACATCAAAACTGACCATAGTTTCATTGTTAGCGAGATGTAGGTCTTTTATCTCACTCACAAAATGGTATGAATCCTTAACACTATTGGTCACACTGTGTATAGGAAAAAGACCCATACCAACCGATATCTAAATGGTGAATCTCACCATCATCCTTCACAGTTAGCTACCGTGGGTAAATCTTTGTTTCAGAGAGCACGAGGGATCTGTGACAGAAAACATCTGGCCGCGGAGCTTCAGCACGTCAAGCAAGTATTGCAAGACAACAAGCTTCGGGTCCCGCGCCTACGTCACAGTGAACGAGTGAAGCCGGCAACAGTCGAGCGCGCACCTGCTCTACTACCATATGTTGGAGGAGTCACGGACAAGATTGGCTACATCTTGAAGCGAGCGTCCATTAAGACATACTACAAGCCGCTGAAGAAGATTAGTCAATTTTTACCATCCATCAAATGTAATATTCCTCTACAAGATGCAGGTGTGTACAAGCTAGATTGTGAATGTGGTCTCTCTTACATAGGTCAAACAAAGAGATCTATAAAAACCCGCGTGAAGGAACATATAGCTGATGTGAAGCACCGACGCTCCGGGAAGTCTGCAGTCTGCGAACATGTTCAAGATCATCCCCACCATTACATTAGATTTGATAAACCACAAATTCTCGCAAAAAGAACACCGATTCCTACCAAGGATGATACGCGAGGCTATTGAAATTAAAAAACATCCAAATTTCAATAGAGAAGATGGTTGGGTGCTACCATCTGCTTGGGATCCTATAATCAACAAAATTAAACCCAAACCCAAGCATACCACTGCAAGACTTCATGATACTATAAGCTCGTTTTGCGTAAATCGGACCAAAAATTAATATTAAAAAACTGAAGGTAGCCGGACTAACTATGACATTGGGACGTCAAACATCTCAGTCCCCCCGTGACCATGGGCGCTGTAAAGCACCCGAAACGTCGGGATAATAATAAAAATAAATTAAAGTAATTAAACGCGATAAAATCCGTAAATAATAGTTTTATTCAATAGATTTTCTAACAAAAAGAAGGGAAAAAAGTCGGACCGAAGACGGAACCCGAACCAGGGCACTACGATTTCACCACCGCCCGGTATCCACTGAGCTATTACGATTATTAATATAGCGTCAAAATTTACCTTCTTATATTGTAGCAGTTTTTCATTGCCTGAAAATACGGACAAAACGACATTTTGTAAAATGAATCCTAGCTAGATAAATTTATTGCCCTCAAAACCCCCTGGACACAAAATTTTATGAAAATCGTTGGAGCCGTTTCCGAGATCGAGATTCCGTTTATATATATATAAGAATTGCTCGTTTAAATAGGATAGAATAAATGCATATACTCGTCTAATTGCTCCTACTGCGGTCTATAGACCGCAGTGGAAGCAATTAGTTATAGGTATCAAACAGTTTACAATAGTTATTCAAAATTGGATGCTCAACGTTGGCTAATGCTTTGATAGAATAATTGTCGTTTTTACAGTGTAAATTAGACCTTTTTTTGTCTCGAAAAGGGTTTGTAGATTTTAGTTAAAAGAAATGTATATGTAAGTTACAAGACTTAGTAATAACGGCCACTGCTCTCAAAGTTTCAAATTAGTGCTTCGATAAATTTCAATGCAAATACTCATCTAATTCCTTCCACGGTGGCATGCTAATAAAGTTAGAAAATTATTGCAAATTTTTTGTACAAACCCGAACTCAATGCCATAATAGCTTTCCGTCAGCTACTTTTTGAAATATTTTTTGAGAGTTATGGGTTGAGCAACACAAATATTCATATAAAATCTAAAATATCATATTATCTACATCTCCCTATATATCAATTTATGGGGGAGGACCATATTAAGTAGTTGATTTTTCATAGGCTGTAATAGATGAATGGATAATGGAAATACACCGACTTATTTTCTCTCTCGTAGAGAATCCATCCAGCCAATAACCCTAGCCGTGTGGTGGCGGCATGCAGTGGCAGTAAAATAATCAGACGGGTGTCGGGTAGCGGCGTAAACAGAAACAGAAACTTTTTATTCAATGTAGATTATAAACAATACTTATTGAAAGTCACTTTTTTCATTTACCACTGGTTCGCAAAAAAAGCCTCTGTCCTGGGAAGAACCAGCAAGAAACCCAGCGGGACTAATTCTTTTTTCAAATAAAAGCTTACAATCATGTTGTGTAATAGTAAATAGCTAGGCGCTGTTGGTGAGCCATGCGAGTTATATATATATATATATATATATATATATATATATATAACTATATATATTCTGATAAAACTAGGAAGAATTTTAATAGGAATTGATAATTTCATCAAAGATACTTTGGATTTTATATATCACACGATACATTGAAATAATATTAGTTTTTACGGAATTTATCGCGTATATTTAACTTTTAAATACCCGACGTTTCGAACGCTTTACAGCACTCATGGTCACGGGCAGGACTGAGATGTTCAACGTCCATATGTCATAGTTAACCGCGGTTACCAGAGATTAAAATTTAACTTTTGTTCCGATCTATGCAGTATGAACTTATGGTATCTTGAAGTCTTGCAGTTGTATGCTTGGGTTGGGATTTAATTTTATTTATTATAGGATCCCGAGCAGATGGTAGCACCCAGCCATCTTCTCTATTGAAATTAGGATGTTTTTTGATTTCAATAGCCTCGCGAATCATCCTTGGAAGGAATCGGTGTTCTTTAGCGAGGATCTGCGGTCTATCAAATCTGATGTAGTGACGGGGGCGATCCTGTACGTGTTCACAGACTGCAGACTTCCCGGAGCGTCGATTCTTCACATCAGCTATATGTTCTTTAACGCGGGTTTTTATTGATCTTTTAGTTTGTCCTATGTAGGAGAGACCACATTCACAATCAAGCTTGTACACTCCTGCATCTTGCAGAGGGACATAACACTTGACCGATGGTAAAAACTGACCAATCTTCTTCAGCGGCTTGAAGTATGTTTTGATGGAAGCGCGCTTCAAGATGTAGCCAATCTTGTCAGTGACTCCTCTAACATATGGCAGTACAGCAGGTACACGCTCGACTGTGGCCGGCTTCACTCGTTCACTGTGACGTAGGCGCGGGACTCGAAGCTTGTTGTCATGCAAAACTTGCTTGACATGGTGGAGCTCTGCAGCCAGGTGTTTACTGTCACAGATCCCTCGTGCTCTCTGAAACAAAGATTTACCCACGGTAGCTAACTGTGAAGGATGGTGGTGAGAATCACCGTTTAAATATCTATCTGTATGGGTCTTTTTTCTATACACAGTATGGCTCAAGGTGTTATCAGGATTCCGAATTACTAACACATCTAGAAAAGCTAAGGAATTGTTTGCCTCTAACTCCATTGTGAACTGAATTTTAGAATTTATAGAGTTAAGATGGTCTAAAAATGCAGTTATCTGCACTAGAAAGATTATCTAGACAGGTAGAATTGTGAAAGTGTCGTCTACGTACCGCTTGTAGAACCTTGGATTTATGGGAGAACTAAGCAGGGCTTTCTCCTCAAAGTCTTCCATGAATATGTCGGCGACAATGGGAGATACAGGTGAGCCCATCGCCACACCATCTACTTGCTTGTAGAACTCCTCCTTCCACAATAGGTAGCCAGATGTAAGGCAGTGTCTGAGTAATACTGCATATTCTACGGGCATGTTGTTTTCTTCCAGCCTTCTAGTTACAATTGAGATGCAGTCTTCAACAGGTAAGCATGTAAACAATGACTGCACATCAAAACTGACCATAGTTTCATTGTCTGCCAGATGTAGGTCTTTAATCTCGCTGACAAAATGGTAGGAATCATTTATGTGTGCTCTTATATGTCCCCTGAGTGGTGAGAGTATTTTCGCTAAGTGTTGAGCCAATCTGTAAGTTGGTGAATCGATTTGGCTCACTATGGGACGTAATGGAGCATTGGGCTTGTGTATTTTTTGGTAACCCATACAATTTTTGTGATTTGGCGCACGTAGGTATTATCCATTTTACGTCCAGATTTAATTTTTCGGAGTGTTTCTTTATGAGGTCACTAGTTGTTTTTAGTGTGCTATTTGTTGGGTCGTTTTTAACCTTTTTATAAGTACTTACATCCGACAAAAGTTCTTGTATTTTAGAATTATAATCTGACGTATCCATGACTACCGTGGCGTTTCCCTTATCTGCGCGGAGAATCGTAAGTTCGTGTTTATTGCGTAGGTTCTTTAACGCTATAAATTCGTCTTTGGGAAGATTCGGTTTAGGCACTGAACATCGACGTAACATAGACGAGATGTCTTGACGTATCGCCTCCAAATCTTCTTTCCGCATATTGTTTTTAAATAAACAGTCCTCGACACTACAGATAATTTCTTCGTACGGTAATTTGCGCGGTGTAATTGCAAAGTTGAGGCCTTTGGATAAAACCCTAATTGTTGCACACATGTTTGTTTGACAGATTATAGAGCGCGATAAGTGGCCAGTTTTACCATCGGTCAGAATGTCCCTCTGCAAGATGCAGGAGTGTACAAGCTTGATTATGAATGTGGTCTTTCCTACATAGGACAAACTAAAAGATCAATAAAAACCCGCGTTAAAGAACATATAGCTGATGTGAAGAATCGACGCTCCGGGAAGTCTGCAGTCTGTGAACACGTACAGGATCGCCCCCGTCACTACATCAGATTTGATAGACCGCAGATCCTCGCTAAAGAACACCGATTCCTTCCAAGGATGATTCGCGAGGCTATTAAAATCAAAAAACATCCTAATTTCAATAGAGAAGATGGCTGGGTGCTACCATCTGCTTGGGATCCTATAATAAATAAAATTAAATCCCAACCCAAGCATACAACTGCAAGACTTCAAGATACCATAAGTTCATACTGCATAGATCGGAACAAAAGTTAAATTTTAATCTATGGTAACCGCGGTTAACTATGACATATGGACGTTGAACATCTCAGTCCTGCCCGTGACCATGAGTGCTCTAAAGCGTTCGAAACGTCGGGTATTTAAAAAGTTAAATATACGGGATAAATTCCGAAAAAAACTAGTATTATTTCAATGTGTAGTGTTCGCGTAAATATAAGAAATCATTATGTAAACCAGTACGGACTGGTAATTGCAAATAAAATACGCCGATTAGAAGATCTAAAGACCAAGCGCGCAAGATATCTAACAGCCTTAAATTTCTTGAAGAGATGCCGTGACCATAATCTCATTCCTACGTGTGTTAAAATATCAACCAAAAAGGACTTTCGAGGAAGCGCTAAGATCTTAAATCAGGCGAGTAAAAAAGTTGTTACGGACGGTAATCCAACAAAAACGCTCCGATCTATATGACATAAATAAATCCATAGACACATCATCTAGTGAATTGAAGAAAGTTTTAACGACGTTTGACTATAATTTTTGCATGGAAACATTAAATAAACGCGAAATTAGTAAATATAATGAATGCAAAAACAAACATATAGAAAAATATCAAAATTAACGAACAAGTCAAATGTCAAACATCTGAATCAATGCCAGAACCGAAAGCAACCATTGACAAACACAGATCATAGATTAACCGCGCTCTATAATCTGTCAAAACAAACACTGGATGATGCAACAATTAGGGTTTTATCCAAAGGCCTCAACTTTGCAATTACAGCCCGCAAATTACCGTACGAAGAAATTATCTGTAGTGTCGAGGACTGTTTATTTAAAAACAATATGCGGAAAGAAGATTTGGAGGCGATACGTCAAGATATCTCGTCTATGTTACGTCGATGTTCAGTGCCTAAACCGAATCTTCCCAAAGACGAATTTATAGCGTTAAAGAACCTACGCAATAAACACGAATTTACGATTCTCCGCGCAGATAAGGGAAACGCCACGGTAGTCATGGATACGTCAGATTATAATTCTAAAATACAAGAACTTTTGTCGGATGTAAGTACTTATAAAAAAGGTTAAAAACGACCCAACAAATAGCACACTAAAAACAACTAGTGACCTCATAAAGAAACACTCCGAAAAATTAAATCTGGACGTAAAATGGATAATACCTACGTGCGCCAAATCACAAAAATTGTATGGGTTACCAAAAAATACACAAGCCCAATGCTCCATTACGTGCCATAGTGAGCCAAATCGATTCACCAACTTACAGATTGGCTCAACACTTAGCGAAAATACTCTCACCACTCAGGGGACATATAAGAGCACACATAAATGATTCCTACCATTTTGTCAGCGAGATTAAAGACCTACATCTGGCAGACAATGAAACTATGGTCAGTTTTGATGTGCAGTCATTGTTTACATGCTTACCTGTTGAAGACTGCATCTCAATTGTAACTAGAAGGCTGGAAGAAAACAACATGCCTGTAGAATATGCAGTATTACTCAGACACTGCCTTACATCTGGCTACCTATTGTGGAAGGAGGAGTTCTACAAGCAAGTAGATGGTGTGGCGATGGGCTCACCTGTATCTCCCATTGTCGCCGACATATTCATGGAAGACTTTGAGGAGAAAGCCCTGCTTAGTTCTCCCATAAATCCAAGGTTCTACAAGCGGTACGTAGACGACACTTTCACAATTCTACCTTTAGATAAAGTAACTGCATTTTTAGACCATCTTAACTCTATAAATTCTAAAATTCAGTTCACAATGGAGTTAGAGGCAAACAATTCCTTAGCTTTTCTAGATGTGTTAGTAATTCGGAATCCTGATAACACCTTGAGCCATACTGTGTATAGAAAAAAAGACCCATACAGATAGATATTTAAACGGTGATTCTCACCACCATCCTTCACAGTTAGCTACCGTGGGTAAATCTTTGTTTCAGAGAGCACGAGGGATCTGTGACAGTAAACACCTGGCTGCAGAGCTCCACCATGTCAAGCAAGTTTTGCATGACAACAAGCTTCGAGTCCCGCGCCTACGTCACAGTGAACGAGTGAAGCCGGCCACAGTCGAGCGTGTACCTGCTGTACTGCCATACGTTAGAGGAGTCACTGACAAGATTAGCTACATCTTGAAGCACGCTTCCATCAAAACATACTTCAAGCCGCTGAAGAAGATTGGTCAGTTTTTACCATCGGTCAAGTGTAATGTCCCTCTGCAAGATGCAGGAGTGTACAAGCTTGATTGTGAATGTGGTCTCTCCTACACAGGACAAACTAAAAGATCAATAAAAACCCGCGTTAAAGAACATATAGCTGATGTGAAGAATCGACGCTCCGGGAAGTCTGCAGTCTGTGAACACGTACAGGATCGCCCCCGTCACTACATCAGATTTGATAGACCGCAGATCCTCGCTAAAGAACACCGATTCCTTCCAAGGATGATTCGCGAGGCTATTGAAATCAAAAAACATCCTAATTTCAATAGAGAAGATGGCTGGGTGCTACCATCTGCTCGGGATCCTGTAATAAATAAAATTAAATCCCAACCCAAGCATACAACTGCAAGACTTCAAGATACCATAAGTTCATACTGCATAGATCGGAACAAAAGTTAAATTTTAATCTATGGTAACCGCGGTTAACTATGACATATGGACGTTGAACATCTCAGTCCTGCCCGTGACCATGAGTGCTGTAAAGCGTTCGAAACGTCGGGTATTTTAAAGTTAAATATACGCGATAAATTCCGTAAAAACTAGTATTATTTCAATGTGTAGTGTTTGCGTAAATATAAGAAATCATTATCACACGATACGTAGGACACCCAATAAGTTTCGAGATATACAAAAAGTATTCTAGATACTGTTAATATTTATTTTACATCATTTAATATAAAATATTCTCCATCATTTATTTATTTATTTATTTAACTTCATATACACATTAGATGTATATAGGCGGACTTAATGCCTGAGGCATTATCTACCAGTCTACCTTAGAGTAGTGCAGAGATAAAAGAGGTAGGTGTAATAAGAAGTATGTACAATACATATATACATATACATATATACATATATATAAACTCATACATATATAAGCGTATAAATATATACATATATAAACATTATGTAAGTATATATACATATATATACATACATACACACACACACACATATATATTAAATATAATATTAAATACTGCTAACTACGAACGCTAAGTTGATTCTCCCATTTTATTGACGAGCATTTCTCGCACTTTAGACTTGAACGTAATCCGGTTTTCGGCACTCCTGATTTCGGAAGGCAGAGCGTTCCAAGGAAGAACGGATTGAACAAAGAACGATGATTGAACAGAGTTAGTACTAAAAGGGGGCACTGAAGCAAAAGGTTATTACTAGAACGGAGAACTCTATCATGATTGGAGCTAAGATATTGAAAATGAGGAGTTAAATAAGATGGAGGATTAGGAGACATCAAGATAGAGTAAAGAGTAGTGAGTGCACGTAGACTACGGCGCTGACGAATGGGTAACCAGTTGAGTTGAGAGCGATAAGTAGACACATGATCATACTTTCGAAGATTAAAAATGAATCGAATGCAGTTATTAAGAAGACGGTCATATTTGTTCAATAGTTCTGCATTCAGGTCAAAATAACACACATCACCATAGTCAAAAATGGGAAAAATTAAGGTCTGCACAATAATCGTCTTGGTCCTGGACGGGAGAAAGTTCTTCAGGCGGTAGAGAGAACGCAAAATACCTGTCACTTTCTGACAAACATTTGACACTTGAGTTTGCCAGCTCAAGGTGGAGTCAATGTGCAATCCAAGGTCTTTCACGGAATTACTCAGTTCTAAAATAAAACCGCTAAAAATGATCGGTGGTAAAGCTGTGGGGATCCAGTTTCTTTATCATCCGTTGGCTACCTATTATTATAGCCTGACATTTAGATGGGTTAACTTTAAGACCAAACTTATCAGACCAGTTCTTTATATACTCTAGGTCCCTATTAAGAGACTCAATTGCTGTAGATATACAGTTGACCTTCGCGTGTGAGTACAACTGCAAGTCATCAGCATACAAATGATACGCACACTGAAGATTTGGGGTAATGAGATTTATAAATATTGAAAATAACAATGGAGATAGAATACCGCCTTGAGGAACACCAGCATGCAAGTCGCACCAACTTGATGAGGACTCGTCAATGCGAACTGACTTCTGGCGGCCTCGAATATAAGATGAGAACCACTCCAAAGCCTCAGATGAGATCATAGAAAGTGAAAGGATTGATAATAGGATGTCGTGACTGATGGCATTAAAGGCGTTAGAGAAGTCAACCAAAACCAGTACTGTGACTTTAGTTTCCTCCATGCCTGCCCTAATGTCACCAGTGACTTTGAGGAGCGCGGAAACAGTGCTATGACCCGGCCTGAAACCAGACTGTAATGAGCTTAACAGGTTATTCGAGAAGATAAAATGTGATAGCTGTTTGTGTACACAAGCCTCTAGCACCTTTGATAAAAAAGGGAAGAATGGACATAGGTCGGAAGTGATTAGGTAAAGAAGGATTAGAAATTTTTGGGAGAGGTATAATGTAAGCTTTACGCCACAGCGACGGAAAAACTCCAGAATCCAGAGAGAAGTTAATTATATGGGAAATAGCAGGGAGGAGATGATCTATAATATTAATAATCATACGGCGGCTGATATTGTCACAACCAATAGCATTAGACTTAATGGAGAGTATAACCTTCCTGATCTCATTCGTAGCTATTGGAGAGAAGCAGAAAGGAGCGATATTAGGACGAGGTAAACCCATTATCTGATTAACAGTTTGACACTTGGTTTGGTGATCCAGAGGTGTATGTGAAGAGAAGTGTTGATTGATATCATCCAAACCAATTGTCCTCTGAAACTCAGAATGGGAATTCTTATCAATACCCATGGTTCCAAGGAACTTCCAGATATCTGTGGGGGAAGAGGATATGATGTTGTTAAGAATATATCGGCGTTTTGCGTTGCGTATCATCTGGTTACACCGATTTCTTGCAGTTTTAAAAATGGACCAATTTTCCTCACACCGCTTTCATGATGATGTGATGTGAGTATTCTGACCCTAAAGATTCCAGAGTCGTTTCGAGACTGGAGAAGTAATCAACAGAGGGGGGACAATATACAACACCAAGAACGGTTTTAGCTCCCTTCACACATACTTCAAGAAAAAGAAATTCAGCAGATGCGGAGTAAAAGGGCGAGGAGGAAGCTAGAAGTTTATAAGATAAGTCACTGCGGAGGTATATAGCAACACCACCCCCTCTCTTATCAACCCGATCGTTACGTATCAAAGTGAAACCAGAGAGGGGGTAAGTGGTTGAAAGAATATGGGGCTTCAACCAGCTCTCCGAAATCAGGATGGCATGAACGTTCACGTTAGTAAAGGCTTCAATGAGATCACTGTAGTGGCTGGGCACACTTTGTGCATTGATATGACACACATTTAGCGAAGAGCTAGACTGGTCAAATGTAGGACGTAGAAAATCACCCAGCGTATCAGTTATGGAACAAAAACTATCGTCAATAGATGTAGCAGTTTCGTTGGCAGAAAAAAAGAATCATCATCAGCGTTCATAAAAATAAATATAGATTTTATATATATATATATATATATATATATATATATATATATATATATATATAGTATATGATATAAAATATATAAAATTAATTAAATTATTATTAAAACGTACCTAACTTAGGGTTGTAAACCAAGGCGTACCGTCATCTCTGCACCACCCGCCAGCTAACATACGCACCTTAAATTACTAACTTATCAAATAATAAGCAAAATGAATTAAAAAGATAATGTAAAACACGAATCATATGTACGTTAAACACATAAGTATCGAATTGGGTATTACAACAGATAGAAATCAAAAAAAAACATAGACAAAATTATTTCATAGAGTTGATCGGTACACAACGTGTATAGACTATAAACTATAACACTACGTGACAGGTTACCGTAATTCGAAATATTACCCTTAAGTTGTCAAACGTCAAATTGGCATTACACTAGAATAGAAATGACAACTGACAATTAAAAGTTACAAACTTCAATTGTCGTCACTTACAAAGTTTTGAAAGAGGGTTCGTTGATCCCACAACTGCGGTCTTGCCCTCAACCAAGGATTCAGCTGCTGATTTGGGGTATTTCTGCTTTAAGGAGTTCAGCTCGTCTAGAGAAGTGATCTTATGCCGGGATCCATCAGCAGCTTTTACCACAATTACACCGTCCTGAGTCCAGCAATCACGCATACCAAAATGCTGCCGGGCTTTAGCATGAACAGCTTGACGGGTCTTTGTCAAGAATTCTTTAACTGCAATCGATGAACCTTTAAGCTTGGACTTTGACCTCCACACCGATGTTCTAGAGTCAATGTCAACAAACCGTACCAAGATTGGTCGTTGATGGTTTTTACTGGCTGCTCCAATCCTGTGACAAACTCTGATGCTAGAGGCTGTAATGTCTGTTAACTGCATCTTGTGAAAAATGCTCACCACAGTGGCTTTACAATCTTCCTTCTCTTCTTCAGTAACACCGAGAAAAATGAGAGCCTTACGACGATGCCTGGTTTCGATGACATCTACCATACGAGAGCACTCAATAATCTGCTTGCGAAGCATCCCAAGCATTGAGTACATGAGCTCACGGAAAGTCCGGAATTCTTCAGCCACCTTTGCAACAGTGTCTTTAGCGGGTCCCCCAGTATGCAGCTGTGCTTCCAACTCAGCCATCCTTTTTGGAAAAGCATTCCTCTAGAGTATTTTGAGCAGTTCTTATTTCTTCTAGTTGAGACATTCTGTTGTAAAAATTATTCAAAGTGTGATGTGCTGGCAGGTGGTGAATTTTAAATCAGTTTACATGCATAAACATGTAAGTACTAACTAATGATGTATTTTTGCACCAAATAAATACACGAATATTGTACTTTAATGTATTAATTACTTTAAAATATATTTTTGAAAACGTAAGAACGTGTACACTTTTTTCTTCACCTACCGCCAAAACCATCATGCTCTATACAAAGTTACATTTGCCTAAACTAACTCTGAAAACACTTTTGCCAGTCTTGATCTGACAAGTCGGAAATCGCTTCTTCGTAGGCAGCCACGGCCTCTTCGGCGCCTGAAAAAAAACTTGCCTTTTATTTTTTCTTTTGACTCTTAGGAACACAAAAAAATCACAAGAATCTAGGTCAGGGCTGTAGGGTGGGTGACTTAGAGTTTCAATACCAGATTCCTCAATAAATGCTTTTGTTCTAAGGGAGGTATGTGAAGAGGCATTATCGTGATGCAGCATGACTTCACGAAGTCCGGTCTTTGGTATTCTCTCGCACACAGCTTAAAAAAGCATTGGGTAATACAACTGTAGTATACCATTCAGAGTTTACTGACCTACAATTTTCCAGCATACAATTTTTCCAGCAGTCGACAAATTTATTTGCCGATGTTGCGAGGTCTTTTGCAGTTTCGTCGGTAATACTCGTAGTCTTACTAAGTAGACTCATACCGACAATCGCCTTTTTTTACCGGATAGATCCATGTCTCGTCACCAGTAACGATTTCTGAAACACGCCTAGTTTTCAAAACGTAGACGCATTTCATGGCACCAATCTACACGAGTCTGTGTTTCGCTTTCAGAGACCAAACGAGGGATCCATCGAACACAAAGCTTCCTCACTCTACGATGTTGATGTAGGATGGTATGAATGCTACCCGAACTAATGCATACAATCATTTCAATGTCGTATATGTAATTCGTGGATCTTCACGCTCCAACATTTCGGTAGTCCATACATTTTCTGCCGTTGCTGCTATTTGCGGGGCCCCGGTTCTTTGGTCATCTTCAAGGTTAATTTTACCACTTTTGAATTGAGCAAACCACCTCAAAATTGTTGCGCGTGATAGAACTGAGTCCTCTCATGCTGATTGTAACTGTTGTAAACTTAATTCTTCGGTTAAATCAAATTTAAAATCGTAATAGATCATAACACGCAAATGTTCACGGTTAAGATCCATCGTTTTAAATGAAAAGCGCGGGAAGCGTTGCAGAAAAAGTAGAGTTCTATTTTTAAACAAATTTGCTTTTTACTTACTACTTTATTTAACACAGGTGCTTTCCATTTTTAGATTTCGAGCATCTCGAAACTTATTGAGTGACTTAGGCATAACAAAAGACAAGCTTATTGAAGATGTTCTCCTTTTTAACTGGGCACGTTAAAAAGGAGAACATCTTTAATAATATCTTCAATTAAAAATTATTCTATTTTAAATGGATACCATTATTCCAAGACGTCCGTAAATATATCTATATATTACATAAGTGTGAATTACAACCAGATCGATGTTATAAAAATCTGAATTGACAAACGAGCTCACAGTTCACCTGGCGGTAAGTGGCAGCTGCAGCACGCGGACACTGGCAGCCAACATCACAACAAGAAAGCTACAGATATCTTGTCAACTTTGAGGACCTTGTGGAATGTCTCACAGCCTGTAATTATACTAAGTCTACCTTTCAGACCGGAATATACTATTGCAACAGGTAAGAGGGTGGTTTTTGTACAATAGATTTTGATATCAGTTCGTGCATCAAAAATAAATAAACTGATATTCAAATCTATTAACTATGTTTAAAATATATAAATTTTTAAGCATGAAATATTTTCATCAAGAACCATTGATTTTATTAAAAGAAATACTATGAAACCAAACAACAGAGAAAATATCTAGTTGTGATATATTTTATGTGTAAAACTTTACGGCACCTCAAGAATTAGCTTCGAATATACGAAATTACATTATAGGGATCGGCTTTTTGAGGTCGACCCGACATTAGCCTCCTGACTGACCTTTAAAAGAAACGTTAGGGCGCTTCACTAATGGTGGTATTGATTCGAGTGATTTCAAAAGCACGCCCCTTGCTCCCAAATGGCGCTGCCATCAATAGCTAAGTGCTATTTTTCTCTTTTATTAAATTGATTCACGTGGCTCTTTTTACATAGAGATCTGCAATAGAAGTGCTATATAATATAATAAAATAAAATTTTGTAACGTTTTTTCCTCATCTATCGTGGTTATCGTAAGAGGCAATAGAGAGATTTGTAATAGGAGATGGGATGCTGCCCATCTCCTGTTACATCACTGTTACATTATGTCTTCATGTTTCTCTGCATGTATCTTCCTGTTAAAAGCTAAAATAATTAAAAACTGCGGTTACCAAACAGCCTGCCAAGCGTAGAGACTATAGCAAATAGACCACTGCTTTTTCATAGATCTCTCCTATAAATACGCCCGTATGTGGCGTATTTATAGCGGAAGTCTAAGAAAAAGCATAGGCTTTTGATAGAATGCAATGATGATGATTATGATGATGAATTATTATCTTCTTTGGCTTGTCAATTTTCTATTGAATATAGGCCACTTCCAGTAATGCGAATATTTTCCTTAATCGCCATTTTAGATAGGTGGAATAACAGGTGTTAACTAGGTGACCTTTTAGTGGAGACTAAGATTTTTCAGAAATTTCTCAAAGTCGCTTAAAGAGCATCAGTATGTTTTAAAAAAAACAAAATCAAATAATTCAACTCATTACTTTCACTCGAATGAGCGTTTTTATTCGTTATTAAAATATTTTAATCATCTCTTCAAAATGAACACGAATCCGACTTCTACTAAGCAGGCCATTTCAGTTCTGCTATTAGGCTGCATCTAGCCTCTAACGATTCATCTTAGTTTTCTTGAGATATATATGTTATGGATTGATGATTAATCAGGGCACTATTTATAATGCACGAGAAATATGAATTAATACTCATTTAAATTTCATTGTTTTTCACATTATCTGTTCATTATGAATTTTGCTACGTAGTTGTTGGGCAATTTGATGTAACCTGATCTAATCTAACCATATTAATCAACTTTAAGACAATAACTTAATAATGTATTAAATATGAAATTAACAAGTGTAAATGTCTAGAAACGGAAAAACCACTTCGCAGTATCATCATCATCATCATTACAACCCTTCACGAGTCCACTGCTGAACATAGGCCTCCCCCAAGTAATGCCACAAAGTACGGTGCTGAGCCACCTGCATCCATCGACTTCCTGCATGTCTTACCAGGTTATTACTCCATACAGTGGGGGGTCGCACTACACTACGCTTACCAGTATGAGGCTGCCCCACTCGAGAAACTTTTTTCTCCATCGGTTGTCGGTTCTTCGAGCTATATCATTGCCACTTCAACTTACTAATCCGTTAGGCTATGTCGGTCTTTCTGGTTCTACTGCGAATACTCTCATTTCTAAGTTTATCACGCAGGGAAACCCCGAGCATAGCCCTTTCCATAGCTCGCTGAGCGACCTTGAGCGTCCTCATACGGCCAGCAGTGAAGGACCACGTCTCAGATCCGTAACGTCACTGGCAACAGGAACTGGTTGTACAGTCTCGTTTTCAGCTTTGAGGTATGCCTGACGAGAATATGTGTCGTATTTTCAAATTTGTCAAATAGCAACAATTGGATATTTATTCTTTTGTATTACAAAGAAACAATACTTTTTCTGAAAACCTTTATTCCATTGTGGTTAAGTGTTAAATATTTGATATGAAAAAATAAACCTAACCGAACCTATCATTTTATTATACTGCCCAATAAGTAACGGGAATTTATTCAAAATCCGATCTATTAATTTAAAAAAAAATAATGTCCATATAATCAATTGATCCATAACATTTTCAAAACACGTAACAAAAAACCTGTGGTTTCCGTTAAGTGCGTTATTCAAACGAATAGTGACTTTATAAAAAACTACCATAAAAAATCACACAGACACAGACACCGACAAAGGAGCACACAGTCTACCTGATGGTAAATGGAGACATCTACATTTATCCTCAGATAAAGATCAAAGTGCAAATTCGTTTTCACCCCTGAGGACTAAGATTGAATGCCTCGATTCCAGTAAAAGGGGGAGTCCGGTTCTTTAAACTCACCCCACGAAACTCAGCAGCAATAAGCTGATATTTTACTCCGGTATTCCGTGAGAATGTAGTCCTGCTCTGTGCACGACAGGTGGAACAAGCATGAAAAACGAAGAATGAATGCAGGCCTAATACTAAATGGGACTCTTTACTATATTGTGGAATATAGTAAAGAGTCCCATAAATAAAATGATTGTGTAACCAAAAAGACATGTCTGGCAAGTGACAATGTGGTTTTAATCCTTATTTTAATGAATGGTAGTAAATGTTGGGTTTGGTAGAAGATGCATGAGAGTACAATTGAAGTTTTTGTTTTCAATTAGTATTACAAGAAGACGCAAAATTTTTTGAATTTAAGTCATTGCAATATAAATTAATGATTATGAGTACATATTGAATATTTACGCAGAAAATTCAATTCGTTTCTCAAGTTTGAATAATGTCTGATTGCTGGAAGAGAATTGTGAAAATAGAAATCTACGCGACAGTTTCACAAAATCCTAAAGCAATATGTTCAGACGTGCTAAGAATGATAATATGTTATTTTTTTTAATCATACGACGTTTGTTTTTACCCGACTCAACTTCTAAACGACTTATAATTATTTGAAAAATGAGGTATTATGAATATAATGATATTATATGTTTAGTCATTTACTAACAAAACTGTTAGCACCTACCAACTTTTATTTATCTATTTCTCCCAGCGTTGACTTGTAGAGAATGCCATAAGGTATTAAGTCCGTCCATTTTAGCTCACAGTTTAAGGCGTATTACAGTGAGGATTAAATAAATAAATAAAAAGTGCTCGGCTTACTCTGTCCACTAGCGCTGCCATCCGTTGCTGAATAGTAGAATATTGTATATTATATTAACATAGTTGGTAATTAAAAATAGCGATAACCTACGTGAAAGCATTTTTATAATACTTATGTTGTGTTTTTCTAGGATTCAATTCTTTCAATATTTGAGACACATATGCATTACAAAAAATTGTAAGAATGTCCTCCGGACCAAAGTTTAGTAAGTGGAGAGGCTTCTGCGTGGAACATGATTAAGGTACACGAGTGCGCGCGCCAGCACACGTGCACTTTCTAACTGTAATATACTATACCCCTATCCTATAAAAAAACTTAATTATTCTATTCTATTTTAGGCTACCAAATAGAATAGAAGATAATACATTTTTATTTAATATAGATTACAAGTATTTTTATAGGAAGTCATATTTATTTTTACCAATGATTCGAACAAAACCTCTGTCATGGGAAGAAACAGTAAGAAAGCCAGCGGGACTATTAATATATTATACAATAAAATCACAGGTTCCACAAACTACTTAACTTATTTAAGAAACAGCTTGAAAGCGATCAACTCATTCCCAGGAGCTATTATCAACCATGTGTTGTTGAGCTCGTGATATTCCTTAGTACATTCAAAAGAGACAAAAAAATTAATATTATACCTAATATAATAGACAACTTCAAAAACACTTTTTAGTAAGTATATGAATTTCGCAGATTCCATCCAATCAGGCAGGGTGAATCATGCTGGTCACGATGACTTTTTCAAGGTGATATTATTTATCACCCATGTCTACGCATCATGAATATTCGTTATACCAGGAAGGATTACGTAATTGGTATCATAAAATGAAAGTTTACTTTTTTCACTCTCTTTCTCAAGCCCTCTCTCTCTCTCTCTCTCTCTCTTACTCTATTTCTCTTTCTCTGTACCAAACACCGTGTGTGTGATACACACGTGCACACATACAATATTACTTTTCACAAATTGCAGATGGATAGTGTATAAGAAAAAACCTGGTAATAATTACAGGCCATCTGAACACTTCCGTGTGGTATTCGAACCCGCGGCCCCGCAGCTCCGCAACCTAAGGCTGAACCAACGCTATCAAGTGCCAAAACTTTTCAAATTATTTCTCTAAAATTACAAAACTTCAGATTTTCGTACGATTGTCCTAACACACGAATAAATGAAAAACTATCGCAGTATGCGGTTTCTAAATTGCACTGCGTCAATCAGACATAGTAGCAACTGTAGTCCGGTTTAATTCATACCGTGATAATCAGATAGTATACCGTGTCCGAAAGAGTTGGATTTGACGTTATTGCAAAAAAACAAACCTTTAGTCGAACACCACGTAATACTGCTGACAACAGTGTATTTGTAAGCATTTTTTGGAAAAATTTACACGTATATTTTGTGGTAAAAAACTAGCCAAAGAAAATAAAAAGCGAAATAAAACAGAGTGCTACTTGACAACTCAATCATCATCATCATAATAATTATTATGATATCATGATTAAAACTACTTTTACGGATTTTATCGCGTTTATTTTTGCTTTTAATTACTTTTATTTTTAATTCCCGACGTTTCGGGCGCTTTCCAGCACCCATCGTCACGGGGGACTGAGATGACTGACGTCCCGATGTCATTGTTAAACCCGGAGTACCTTCAGCTTTTTTAATTATTGTTTATGGTCCGATCTATGCAAAATGAACTGACTATGTCCTGAGGTCTTGCAGTGGTATGCTTGGGTTTAGTTTTAATTTTATTGATTATAGGATCCCAAGCAGGTGGTAGTACCCAGCCTCCTTCTCTATTGAAATTAGGATGTTTTTTTAATTTCAATAGCCTCACGTATCATCCTTGGTAGGAATCGGTGTTCTTTCGCGAGGATTTGTGGTCTATCAAATCTGATGTAATGGTTAGGGCCGTCCAGGATATGATCACAAACTGCAGACTTCCCGGAACGTTGATCAGGAATGAGAAAGAAAAATGTGTTTAACAATGACATCGGGACGTCAGTCATCTCAGTCCCCCGTGACCATGGGTGCTGGAAAGCGCCCGAAACTTCGGGAATTAAAAATAAAAGTAATTAAAAGCAAAAATAAACGCGATAAAATCCGTAAAAGTAGTTTTAATCATGTGTAGTGTTCGCGTAAATATAAGAAATCATTATTATGATATCAGTCTAATAAAGTCCACAGCTGAACATAGATTTCCCACATAGATTGCCTTATGGGCCTTATTTGCCTATATGTTTTCCATAATTGCAACACTTTGCGGGCGGCAAGGGAACGGCAGTTTTTTATTAATTGGTGTTGTTATCAGGAAGATGTCGACATTTCCTATTTGAACTGCATGTCGTCGTGTAGTAAATATTCAATAAAAAGTTTTATGGTTTGGGCGCTGCTCATTTAATGCCTACGCCTTTTCTGCAAAATATAATAACTTTGTTTCGGTGACCTCTTCGTGGAAACCGAGGGTTTTGTCTGTGCAATACAGGATCAGGTTATTAAGACCAACAACTATCGGAGATACATCCTAAGGGATGGCACCGTCGACGTCTGTCGAGCTTGTCGCCGTCCCGGTCAGTCACTTAGGCATGTCATCTCCGGTTGTTCGGCGCTTTCTAACTCTGAGTACTTGCACAGGCACAACCTAGTAGCCAGAATTCTACACCAGGAGCTCGCTCTGAAATACGGTCTCGTGGATCGGAAATTGCCGTATTACAAGTACTTGCCGGAAGCCGTGCTCGAAAATGATCGCGCCAGGCTCTATTGGGACCGATCCATCATCACAGACAGGACTATTCTTGCGAATAAGCCGGATATTGTGCTGATGGACCGGGCACAGTCATGGATATTTTTGGTCGACATTACCATTACGTATGACGAGAACATCGTGAAAGCCGAAACAGATAAGCAAACAAAATATCTGGACCTGGATCACGAGGTGACCGACATGTGGGGTGGTCTGCCGACCGAAATTATTCCTGTAGTCGTCTCCGCGAATGGGCTAATCCCAGTTAGCCTCTCGGGTCATCTGAGGCGACTGGGACTCCGTGACGGACCGCTCCGGGCTCAAATGCAGAAGGCGGTGCTCCTTGCTACTGCCCGCATCGTCCGCCGGTTTCTTTCCCTTTCCCCCTACCCCTCGGCTGTTTGGTCTCCCCTGCCGAGGGCCTCCATCTGGTTGGGCTTTTATTTATTTATGTATTTTTGTATTTATTTTATTTTATTGATATTTATGTATATTTATCTTTTCATTTTCATTTATAATTATATATTTATACATCCCAACCAGATGAGAAAACTATATAGATACCCCACATAATAATAATTTCTTTATTTGACACTTATAATTTCATACAACATCATTGAGCCCTGACTCCCAAACTAGCATACTCTGTATTTCAGTAGAATATAATTTTTTTCTTCTCTCATAGAGAGGATTTCCCAATTCGTAATTCATCACGTTTGTATTTGCGGATTGTCGGTCGCAGTCCCAAATGTTTCGCACCTTCGAGGCGGCTTTTTATTACTGGTTACACACACCGGTATAGGCAACGCCACGAGTCATGGAAGTGCACAGAACCGAAAAATAGGTGTCGACACGGTGAGGTGTGAGGTACGGGAAGCGAAACCATAGCAATGGGCGACGCGCTACTCCCAAGTAGTTTCTTCCTGCGTCCCGTCGCCCGCGCACCTTTTTGTATCGTCTTGTGTACTATCGATACCGAAAGTGTTAGCGACTACCTGTTATAAAATTTTAAATTTTTGCGATTATATTTGTACTTTTTAAAATATTGTTCTATAATATTTTCAAATAGTGTGCAAATATTTATTACTTTATAAATTATTTTGGGACTATTTAAAATAGCGTAGTTCGTAGTATATTGTATAAAGTTGTAAATATTTTGTTATTTTCTACAAGATGTTTTGAAATTTTTTTGCAAATTATTGCATGTAAAATATCCTTATAATCGAAGGCTATCGCATAGTATAGTTTAAACAGCAATTAAAAATACAAAAATACAAATAAAAAATATTTTATTTCTTTAACTAAGTGAACATAAAATGCCGAATATTATTTAGAAGCAGTTAACACCTAACGATGATATATAAATATATCGTTCAGTTTTCGTGTAGACTTTGATGTGTAGTTATAATGTTGACCTTTGACTTTTTACATATTAAAATGCCATAGCAAAATTTTCATTTTTCTGCTTGATTGTACATGCGTATGAACTCTATTTAATTTCATCTTACGTGGCACGACCTATACCACAATTTTTGAAATGCCATAATATCTTTTGGCTTATCCCGTAGTTGCCTCTCACGAAACCCACGGTAAGGAATAATTTAAGGGATTCTCTTACGCCGCCACCACACGGCAAGAAGTATGTTTACTAATATATAACATTTTTAAACACATAACACATTAAAAATGGTATGTGGAATATGCTAACTTTCTCTAAGTATGTCATATAACGTCAATGCATTACTGGTTGACGGACGAAATTCTGGCGCCTGAACGATGACGAAAAGTTCATCCAAAAATGCCGAACCAAAATTTTATATACTGTTTTTCTTAGAAGGAAGGGCTATTAAAGAGCTCACAGTTAACTTCGTAAGGTAAGTGGATTTTGCGGCAAATAGACATTTTTATAGGTTGAAATGTAGATGCGTTGTGATGTCTTAAGATTATGATGAAGTCTCGGTCGCAGTAAAAAAGGGCTCAGCTACTTATCACTTGATTTCTAAACATAGCACAAGGTTATTTTTTTTTTAACAGAGTGGTATTCTGTGCTAGTGTGTCCTCCATTGCCATTATACAGTCATTACACACCTGCAGCGCGACTATACTTTACTACTACTACTCTACGAGAATGTTATCATCAGCTCATCATCAGCAACAGCTGGACTGAATAAGTCCAGTTTGGTGAGTATGGCCGAATTTTCTAAGATACGGCTGACGCATTCTTGTAAAGGCATCTCCAGTAGCAGACTTAAGAAGACTTTTGTTGTTATTGTTCTTATAGATGGTGATGATTAATTTTCCAATTACAGAAAAAAAAATTAATGAATAATACCGGAAGCTCTTTTTACTACCGAAGACCCATTTCACTATCGGAGACCCTCTTCACTACCGGAGAACCTTTTTAAATAATGAGACCCATTTCACTACTGGAGAACATTAAGACTAACGAAAACCTTTTTTTAGTACCGAAGATATTTTTTAACCGGAAACACTTTTTTAATACATAACATTTTTACTACCAGATACCTTTTTTAATTTAACACAGACCCTTTTTTACTGGGAACAATACATTCCATTTTAGTCCTCAGGGGTAACAATGCACCTTTATTTAAATTAATGATGTAGATGTCTATGGGTCTCAGCATCCACTTCCCATCAGATGAACTGTGTGCTCGCTTGTCACCCTTATTGCAAAAAAATAAAAATAATAAACCTATATAATAACAAACTAACATCTCAGCTATCAATACTCGCGACACGACAACGAATTTCCCCGGAGCGCAATCCACAACAAGCCGTGACGAAGAATAACCAAGTGAACACAAAATGAACATTACCAAACAAATTCCCTTTCCTATATGAACCGAGCACCGTTACTGTCACGGTGTAAGTATGCAAAAATATGGGAACGACTCCTTTGTCTTTCAAATGTTAATGCAAATTAAGAATATGTGTATTTGTTCGAGAGTATTTTCCTGCATGTAATTTAAAGAGCTCTTAATTTGCATTTGTAAAGTAAATAATGCATGTTAATAATGCTGCCGTCTTTTTGTTGGTCGCGTTTATTACCATAAATATTTCATTTTTCTTGATCGTCATGTTAATAAAGGGAATTAAAAGGAATTAAATTTTCGTTTGAAATTAAATTTGTTGGTTTTCATTTTGGCAATTCATAATTAAAAAAAAACCAAAGCTACCACAAGCGCAAACCTAAATTTGATCTATCTTGTAAGTAAAGGTATTTTTTAAGAGAATAAGGGTGACGAACGAGCACGAGTCTACTTGATAGTAAGCGGATGCTGTGGTCCATAGACCTCTATATATATCCTCGATTAAGAATCAAAATGCAGATGCGTGTCATAAATGCAATGCCTCGTTTCCAGTAAAAAGGGTCTCCGGTTCTCTATATTCTACATACGGAACGCAGCAGTTGTGAGCTGCTATTTTAGTTTATATTCTGTTTTAGAGGTCCTTCTCCGATCGAGCCGAGCCATTCTTGCTGCAACCATAACATACCTGCAGCGTGGCTCTACCACGTAAAGTAGTTTAAAATAAGTCTCGGATTAAAACTAGTCTATTTCAATGAAGAAGTCCCGCGGAAAATATGCAAACTAAAATGTAAAGTATGAAATTTGAGAGCACGTGTCAAATTCCAGGACTACCAGGACAGGCTATATGTTTTTTGATGCGGGTATAGCTGATGTGAAGAATCGACGCTCCGGGAAGTCTGCAGTCTGTGAACATGTACAGGATCGCCCCCGTCACTACATCAGATTTGATAGACCACAAATCCTCGCTAAAGAACACCGATTCCTTCCAAGGATGATTCGCGGGGCTATTGAAATCAAAAAACATCCTAATTTCAATAGAGAAGATGGCTGGGTGCTACCATCTGCTTGGGATCCTATAATAAATAAAATTAAATCCCAACCCAAGCATACAACTGCAAGACTCCATGATACCATAAGTTCATACTGTGTAGATCGGAACAAAAGTTAAATTTTAATCTATGGTAACCGCGGTTAACTATGACAGCTGGACGTTGAACATCTCAGTCCTTCCCGTGACCATGGGTGCTGTAAAGCTCTCGAAACGTCGGGTAATTATCAAGTTAAATATACGCGATAAATTCCGTAAAAACTAGTATTATTTCAATGTGTAGTGTTCGCGTAAATATAAGTAATATTTGTAATTAATATAGATAAAGTTTAAAAAAAATAATAAACAAATAATAATACAGTTTCATTTACTTCCAGTTTACTTCCAGTTCCAGTACAGAAGAAAAGATAAGGTAGAGTCCGCCGCACTGCGATGGATTTACCTTTTTAGCGGATTTCAATTGCTCCAAAATATTATGAAAGTCTCGTTACGTGCTCGT